>CM077505.1:36195597-36341220 GCA_039654745.1 Houttuynia cordata | reverse complement strand
CTAGATTCATGATTTCTGCTGGTAACAGATGTGTGTAATTCACGTGCTGCTACCTAATCAAATGTATTATGATTAATTTTTGTGGCAAGTTGTACATAAGTTGATATCTATCCTTCAGATGTTGCTTCACCAGCTGATTACGGCTCAAGTCGATCTCAAATGATAGGGGTAAGTATAGATCGAGATGCACACATCTACATGATCACAACCCGAATGAAGAATATACAAAGGAAGTAAAAGAAGAAGAATGAAAGGAAGATAGGCGAACAACCTTAGGAAGATTCATGATTACTACTTACGTAGAAATTAACTTCCTTAATGCATATGTTATTTCTTATATTATTGCGGAAGTGATTATCTTTTGTAACTAATCATTTTCTGAAAAATTAAAGATCATCTACTAAGGAATCTGCAATAAAGAAATAAAAGGACCGATATTTTTTTTGATAAAAAAAGATCGATATTTTCATGGCAGTAGTTGAAGCACATTGAAACTAGAGTCCATAAAGAAATGCCATGGACCCAATTGCCGCTGTTACACCAAAATTAGAGTCAAAGTACCATCATCATCTAGCTCTTATCAAGACTATTGTTTGGGTAAGAACGAAGCAGGAAATATATAATTGGAAGGGAACAAGGATTGTCTATCACCATTAGACTCTTGCTATGCTATATACTATTATTTCTGCCCAGGCGTCTTGATGTGTGCCAGGTGCATTGAGAGATCCACGACGCTCATTGGTCACATACACGCATTGGTGTGTGTCAAACACACGCTAAAGATACAAATTCTTAATGCCTCTTTTAAAGGTAAATTAACAAGATGCTCCCTGAGTCCATAATTATTTTTTAACAAAGATAGAAGTTCATTTCGAAAGACCTTATGTTCATAATCGTTCAGGACAGAGGGAGTAGTTGGTTTCTTATAAAAAAAACTAGATAATGAGCTTATTATTTTTAAAAAAGATAGATAGTTGGCTTAGATTGCAGGCCAATGAGCCTATCCGAACAGGTGAAATTGAGCAATGTATCACACAGGATTTACAGTTTGGCAAGTCAAAGTCGTCAAACATACGCTCGTTTTAGTAATTCATAAGTTGTTAAAAAAATATAAAAAGTTGTGATAATCCATTGCCTATTGAGCCATTGGCGTGGTGGTAAAGCTCCCGTGTTGAGGGGGAAGTCCGAGGTTGTGACCAGCCTTTGGCATTTTGGGTGGCGTTGTTGAGGGGTGAGGCTTAGATTATACTCTCTCAAAACCAAAATGAATTCTTACTTTCGGTGCCTAACTTGTTGACAAAAAAAAAAAGAATCATCAAAAGTATAAATATTTTTTTGATATCATCTAACATGTTGCAAAATTGATGATATCATTAAAAATGGCACAGCGTCGTTGATCAATTATAAAAAGTGTGGCAGCGAGGTGGGGGAATAACGACCGTATCTCTTAACCTCAGTTGGGGCCCATTGGACCCATCTTCACCATCTCACAATCGTAAATGCCAAATGGCAGGCCCATTGGATGCAAAATGGCCAGCATAAAGAGTTCCAACTGGACAGAAGTTTGCGGGTCCCACGAGCATCTCCCAGCGATGCCAACTTCCAACTGGTTCTGTCGTTTGGCGTGAAGCCAATGTCATTGGATGAGTAGTTCGGCACCCCAAGTTTTAGCCAGTCCACCTCACTACACGCCCGGTGGATGTTCAGCGTCCGTGTAATTTCAACGGTAGACATCCACCGTTTGTGTAAAGGGGGTATGGGTAGCTAAACCGTGGGGTGGTGAACTCATCCAAGATCATTTGCATCCTGTAGAGAAAAAAAAGTTCATTTGCATCAACCTCCCTCATACCCGTGTCCATCAACCTCCCTTTGCCATGTTAGTTTTTAGTTGTAACCATCCTTAAATTACTTCTTCAATCCAATTGCTTGATTTTAAATTTCAAGTCAACTCGAACTAAATGATGGCACATTTCTTGGGCAGCTACAACCTACACTATCCACCTACTTGTTACTTAAATTGCTTCCAAAGTTCTATTCCTTCATTTAGGATTGACCTCAAATTGGTCGGCTCTCCCATATTAACTTCATGTTGGGGAGAAATTATTAGGTGTCCCTGGCGCACTACTCCAAAGGGCCAAAGCAATTGATCTTAGAAATCGGCATGCTATGCACATGTGCTTAGCTACCAAAGTGCCAAACTGAGCGCATGCATAAAGCATGTGTGTCGTCGATCTTGGACATCATGACTTTGTGGTACCCTGCCATAAAAGTGACATGGTCAAGCCATTGTACCCAATAATTCCTCGAAAACTATGAGACCATACATTTCTATATATCTAGATAGGCTTCAAAATTGAGCAACATTTCAACTGCTAAGCATTAACCATTGGATTAGATGAAGGAGACCCACAACTTATGGGCAGGTCTGTTGGGTTTTGAAGTGCCTTGAACTCAAAGAAGGGGAGGAGGAACCAGAAGTGGAGAAGAAGATGCATGGGTAGTTTTGGGAACAAAAACAAAGGGTCAATTGATCGGCCCATTTGGGCAATCGATTGGCTAGGCGTATGTTAGAACGAGAATTGTGTTGCACGTTTAGCGATTGATTGTCATTGATGAGAGATCGATCGGCCCACATGACTTGGATACAAAAAACCTTTGTTTTGGGTCCTATGAGACTTGTTGCATGTCCAAGGGCCTATATGGGGGGTGGGGCTTAGAATAAGAGAGGCTTAAAGCATGAGGCGTATTCATGTTCAAGGTTGAGGAGAGTTATTATACTTTATGTTCTACGACACAATGATATGAAAATCCTTTTCAGGGGTTAGGCGACTTGGCCAAACCACACCAAATCGTGTGTTTGTGTTTGTATTTGTTTCATCATTTGTATTTTCTTTATCGAATTGTCTCCGGCTATACAGATTGATCCTTTTATTTTCACAACAAAGTCTACAAGAAAAATATGTTTGCATGTGTGTTCATTGTGATTGGGGTTTGCCCAATTTTTCAATCAATCGGGAATGACAAACTCTTTTCATACACACAAATCTCATGGCCCCATTGTGTTTAGGCAATCGGATTAATAAGATAATCAATTGTCAAGTGGATAAATATGCTCTCTTTGTCTAGAAAAACATGGCTCCATTTGAAAAATTACGATCCAAAATTAAACGACAATTATACATTTTTGAAACATGCACTATTATGCATATTAATCCTTCCTATAAAGAAAAGAAACATTAGTCTGACGAAGGGTATAATCTTTCCCATCGTGAGCTCAATTAATGATTACACAACAAAATGATGGAGGTTCTCAGTTCAAACAAGCCATCCGCTCGAGATCCTATCCCCATTTACTCAGCAGTGTATATGATCTATTCTATCCGTGACCTCATTGTACATTTTTAAAGATCTATAAAAAAGTGACCTCATTTGACCTGCAACCAATAGTTTCTCAAGGAAGTGCATGTGTGTGTGGGTTTCAAATCAATAAAATTCCCTCATTTCCAAATGAGGTCTTTATTATGTGGAGGGAGGGAGTAGAATGAATCATGGTTTTCAAAACCACCGGACCGGCCGGTCCGTCCGCGAAGAATCAGAATCGGCCGAAAAATCGGTTTGGTTCACCCGGTTTATTACGGTTAGGTAAACCGGACGTTTTTTTTTTCAAGCCAGCCAGTTTCTCTTAAACCGGACACGGTCAGAACTTTTTCTTTTTTTTTAAAAAAAATCTCTTGTTTGTTTGAGGGGGGATTCGAACCCCCCCCCTAATATGATACAAAATATTTATTTAATATATATTTACCACTTATCACTTCAAAACATCCGGTTTGACCACGGGAGGAATAGCACTACTCAGTCGATGCACACGGTGAAAACGTGTGCACCTCGAGCTTATGATCGACGGCTCCCATCCGACGGACGACATCCTCCAGGCGGACCAAAAATGCTCCCTAAGGCCACCCCATAAACAAAAGTGTCGAATTTCCCCGTCCAACTGGCCTAGATCGAGCATAATAATGACACATCAGGTGACAATCTAATGAGCCAATAAAAGGCCAGCCATGGCACCGGCAGCAAAGCGCCGAATCAGCCATCAAAGCCCAAGACTCGGCCAAAACGCGCCGATTTCCCCAACCACTTGCCACTCCCCTAGTCCCTCCCTCCCTCCTCCCCCTTCCCATTCCGCGTCTTTGACCCGCCGCCGGCAACCTCCCCCGCCCATCCTTATAAGCCCCGGCTATTTCATGATATCTTTGTCTCGTAAGTCGAATCGGGCTCTGCTTTGAATTTGCTTGCAAAGACGGGATATGGTGGTCGGAGATTTCTGGGTCTTGGTCGGCATGGCTGTTGGTGTCTTGGTGGTGCTGAAGTTCGTCGTCTTTTCGGCAATTCTTGCGTCTGGTTTGAGGAAGTTGTGGGGATGGTTGGAAGATTGGTGCCATGTTTATCAGTACTACAGGATCCCGGAGCGCAATGAGAATTTGCAGGAGAATCAGATATACCGGAAGGTCGCCGTCTACGTAAGCTCGCTCGCTTCTGTCGAGGACTCCGACTTCGCGAACCTCGTCTCAGGGCGGAAAGCCGGGGAAATTCTCCTCCGGCTGGATCCCGGCCAGCCCGTAAGAGACTCATTTCTTGGGGCCAAGCTCTGGTGGCGCAACGAGCCGGGGGGCGGTGAGCGACAGCCTAGGTCGTTCGTGTTGAAGATCCAGAAGCGCGATAAGTCGCGCGTCCTCCGGCCGTACCTCCAGCATGTTCATACCATCGCCGATGAGCTCGAGGCCAAGCGGAGGGAGGTTCGGCTTTTTACGAATTCCGGCCGGGAGTCCGGCCGGTGGCGGTCGGTGCCGTTCACTCATCCGGCTACGATCGACACAGTGGCCATGGACCCGGACATCAAGTCCAAGGTCCGGTCTGACCTGGAGTCGTTCCTCAAGTCGAAGCAGTACTACCACCGCCTCGGGCGGGTGTGGCGGCGGAGCTACCTTCTCCATGGCCCCGCCGGCACCGGCAAGACCAGCTTCGTCGCCGCCATGGCCAAGTTCCTCTGCTACGACCTCTACGACGTGGACCTTGCCCGTGTCCGGGACGACTCGGACCTGAAGTCGCTCTTGCTCCAGACGTCTCCGAAATCAATCATCCTCGTCGAGGACGTGGACCGGTTCCTGAACCGGTCCGGCGAGTCGCCGTTGACGGCCGTTAGTTTGGCGGGAATCTTGGGCTTCGCCGACGGAATATTCTCCTGCTGCGGGGAGGAGCGGGTGACGGTGTTTACGATGAGCAGCCGCGACGCCGTTGACCCAGCGGTGCTCCGACCGGGCCGGCTCGACGTGCACATTTATTTCCCGGTTTGCGACTTCCCGGCGTTCAAGATCCTCGCCAGCAGCTACCTCGGAGTGAAGGACCACAAGCTGTTCGCCGCAGCCGAGGAGGCATTCCAGGCGGCCGCAGGATGTGGCGGTGGAGCTGGATTGATGAGTCCGGCGGAGATCGGGGAGATTATGATACTAAACAAGGGGTCGCCGAGCCGGGCAATTAAGTCGGTGATTAGCGCGATTCAGGCTAGGAAGGCGGTCGCGACAGGGATGCGGCTGAGCACGAGCGGGTCGCGACGGGAGGGGCGGGGAGAGGATTCAGGGGATGATTCAGTTGTGTTAGGAAGCAGCGCCGGCGGGGAGGGGATCCTGGCGGCGCTGGAGTTCCGGAAGTTGTACGGGCTGCTCAGGATGCGGAGCTGCGGCAGCCGGAGAGGGGACGCGCTGGACCCGCCGCCGCTGCCGCCAAAGGAGGCGTCTTAGGTGATCTCGCCATCAGATTTAGAACTAGAATTGGGATTTAATTTGTTTTTTTTTTAATTTTCAAATTTATGAAATTAATCATGTAAGATTTGGTGAACGACATCAGAAATCTCTGTAAATTCTGGCAAATATGATTACTTTGAAATCAATTATACTGCGTGGACTTACATACAAAATAGCTTCAATTTTTTTTTTTTTTTGTGAGGGTTGTTGAGTCTTTAGGACCAACTAGAAGAGGCCATCAGCTTCTTAGAGCACCATTTCGGCATTTCCCATCACCAATAGCCTCGGACATGTACAACTCCACAAATCATACTTACCCAGGGTAATCACGTGTGGGCAGCCAACTGAGGGGCCGTTTGGGGCGTGATTATTGCACAACATCCAGACTGGATTCTGGATATCTACTGTAGCATCCATGTGGATTTTTACATCTAGTTGAAACACTTCCTGAGGTGTTTCAGCTGGATATATAAAATATCCAGATGCTACAGTGTAGCCCAAACGCCCCTGAGTAAGAGTTCGAACTTAGCAACTCTGATACTAGCTTCATTTTTTATGGTGCCAAAAAAGAATTAGGTAAAAATAAAAAAAAAATTACTTCCTCTGTGGAATATTGCCTTTGTTTTCAAATCCAGACATGTAAAGTTTGATGGAGTGATTCAAAAGATAAGAAAAATAAAGATATATATATATACTTCTTTGTCCTACTTTAATAGTCTAATTTAGTTTACAAAAATGCAGTAAAATTAGTTCTTTTTTGGTAAAACCAAATGGGACTATGGATCCGGTTACCCGACCCGGGAAGAATTGGCAAAGCCCCCGGGAAACACGAGTCTGCAGGGGCACTTTAAAAAGCTGGTGGGATGGCAGAGTTGGGGGCCCACCAAAGCCTTTAGCATCATCAGTCGTGGATCCCAAGGCCCATGTCAGAATGATGCAATGGAGTACGACAACGACGTTTGATTGTTCCAAAGTCTTTATCCAGGGGCCCACTATTGGAAATGTTACATGGGCCTAATGTGCCAACATTGCGATTCATGACAAATTTGATTTGTATAAAGTATAAACTTTTGCCGGAATTAGGAAAAGATTTATTAGGGTAAAGTGTGCGTATTATTTCGATAATATTCATAAAATTTGTAAATTGAATTAGTATAAAAATAGCCCATCAATTATTCGTTTGCGCTGTGATTTAGAGAATTTGAAGAGGCGCACTATAGGATTGAAGGTTTAACAGTATGTTTTAAGGGGTTTTTTGGCACTCTTTTTGGGATTGGCTTGAGGGTTTTAAGTCTAAGCAAATAGCCAAATACGCCCCATCAAGCCTTTGTTTTTAACTTTATGGGCCAACCTCCTCCTGAGGGTTAAGGTAGCGAGGGCCTTATAAGTCAGTTTGTTAAATAGACCAAAGTTGTGCCAAACAGCCCCTAGACAAGGGGACAGACAAGTGATACAAACTTACATGCCTCTTATATCAATATGCGTTGTTGGATTATAATCCAATGACTCACGGCGTCTCGGCGCGCACATGTGAGGTGGGTCAAGTCCATATCATTATAATTTCACATGATGAAGAATATCACAGAATCTGTTTACCAATAGTATGGACTTAATTTAGCAATAAATTGTCAAAACCTTCCAAAGAGTAATATTCACAGGAAATAGACTACTAACAATTTCAACAAATTTGACATGTCATTAAGAAAACAACCCCATGAAAAAGTAGTGATGTTAACTACTGTACCCTGGATCATGTGCTAATCTCTGTGTGCAAGGTTAAAAACCATCCAATCAAGTCGACCCTACTTAGGCCATTTGGGGCGTGATAAAAAGCAAAACATCCTGTCACTATTTATTTCCTGTTTTTTTTCACTTTCAGCTGAAACACCTCAGGACGTGTCAGACATCCACAATGAAAAATCCAAAAATGAATAGTGAAAGTAGATTTTTTATTGTGGATGTTTTGGATTAATCACGAACCAAACGGCCCCTTAATTTGATAGCCTCCACCCTAAACACGAAAATATTGGCACATACTTTTTTATTTATCTCAATAAAATTAACACTTCTCGTTGACAAAATGTAAAATATATGGGCAGACTACTGTGCTCTTTTGTTCATAATTGAGTATCATTGAGGGAATACTAAATGCAAGCAAAGATACAAAAACATTATGGTTTTATAGTGAAGATTTCTAAGTTCATTTCGGTTTTCCAGGGTGAACTCAAAGTAAAATGAAGGGAGTATGAAATAGAAGGTTGGTTTAACCTTTCTCGGGCGTCTTCGGATAGATCTTCCATTACGCAAAAAGAGAAGCATTTTTCCTAACCCTCCTCGAGAGGAGATTCTCCGTGAAAACGGCTTCTAAAGAAGCGTTTTACATTCCCAAATGCGGCCTCAACTGAGCACCTCTCCGGCCACTGTTTAGTGCAAAAAGTTTGGTGTCCCATCGCTGGAGCTCGGACACCATCATATGCATCCACAGGTGACCTATAATGAGGTGCTCGGGCATGTAGGACCCTTCAAAAGAGACTGAACTACTTTAGTGGATGTCTTTTTTTCTTTTTTTGTACAAACCTTAGTGGATGTCACATTTGGGGGATCCTTTTCAAATCGTTATTGACCACCAGTATCAAACTAGGCCCACCGACTAATGGCTCTAATTAGTCAACTAGATAGCCTAAAAAGAACATTGCAAAATTCTTCCAAAATTTTGTAAACATAAAATTCTTCCTTTGGATTATACTTACAAGTTTGTTCAATTTTGTTTGGAGGCTAGAGCCTCCAAGATATAAAGAAAGTGAGGAGTTTACTGGTACTTCTTCAGTCCCACATTAATAGAACATCATAATGTAGCTATTGTTTAGAAGGGATCGAAACACAACGTATTCTATGCTCTCGCCATACTTTCCTATTTGACACTGAAGTTTGTGTCATTATGTCTTAAATTATCTTAATCACTATCTAATGTTGTTGCTTTGAAGTATTGTACAGTTCATTCACTGACCTCCAGACTCGAAACTAACCCTTAGACCTTTTTAATGGAACCAACTAGATTCAACCAAAAAAGCAAACATGTGTTTCTTGAATGGAATTTTGGACATTGGAGTTGACTATTCCATGAAATCCTCATACAAGTTGAAGCTTCAAATAATGCATGCTTGGACTATGGCCTCTTCTTTTTGGAGCTATCTGCATTTTGCCCAACTAATGTCAAACCACCTTTCTTGCAACAACAACAAACCAACTTCATGTGAAGGAAAGCACTACCACAAGGGTTGAAATTCTGACTGTTTGCTTTTGCATGTTGGTCATGCATAAGAGCCAAAACACAAGAAGAATATAAAAGAGTAGGGTCAAATTGGATATGCGTTCTTAGGTCATGCATGTCGGCGCCTTAGCCTAATCGCCAAAAGCTTTGATATCCATTTTTAATGGTCTTAAGAAGCGTGGTCTACATATGTACACGCAACATAATTATACTAAAATGCAATATTCTCCGTATTGTGTTGGACTTCCAAGTTGAACTCCTATGGAAAATGGACTTTGAAGCATGGAATAATTATGCGGGAATTCTTTTGAAATGCTCACATTTGTTTGAACAGAAATAAGAGAATATTTGAAGGAAAATCCGTTCCTCATCATTTGCTTGCTCGGGCCATTATCAAGCACGGGGGCAAGTCCTTTGTGCCTTTGGAATTCAAGGGAAAATTTCATACCATTGTTCATTTCTTGCTGACTTCTGGGAAGATTAATTAGCTTTTTTTAGTCATCCTTTTGCATCTCTCGTTTTTCATAGATTGTTTCCTTTTTGGTTTTAGTTTTTTTTGCTCTGGGGGTTGATTTGTATGGATCATTCACTCTTTGGGTTATTAAATAAAATTTTCAATTATAAAAAAAACAAAATTCTAATTTTTTTGTAAAAAAAAATAATTTCAGTTATGCAGATGCTATTACTGTAAGCTCAGCTCATGTATGTTAGACTCGCTAGCATGTATTTGCTGCATATTAACGGCACCCGGTTTTGAATAACCTGTCTTGCTCCAAAGTCAGGCATGCCGAGGTTTCAATCTGATGCCGAGTAACCTGCCATGATGCATATTTACAATGTGTCCATCACATTTAAACTTCATATAGTTAATGCAAAACATGTATTACAAACTCTCCCCATCCAAAAAAAACCTGGTTGTATTTGGAAACGAGTTAAATTTATTGGCCTCTTGGGCCCACAACATTTTAAGCCTCTGCTTGGTCTTGCACATGCTCAAGGATCCATTGGCCTGTAGGAAAAATCCAGCCACCCAGACTAGATCCCTAATTTTTCAAATGCAGCTAGGTATTTTTAGACAGGGAGTATGAATCTTTTCAATAAAGAACTTTTTAAAGAAACAATTGACATTAAAAATGAGTAGTCAGCAACTAGTAGATATATTTTAAGAGCGAAAATTTGTAGAAGTTTAAGATCCATGTTTGTGTTTACACCTTAAATTCTATAAAGAATCTAAGGATCAATAATGGGCCTCCTGATGGGACATTGGGTTGCTTGTGCTGCTAGATGGAGGTTGCCTGTCTTTGTTTGTGTGACTTAGCTTCTGGATATTCCTTCCTTGTTTGAATGGCTTTTCGCAGTCATCTCCTTGTAGCAAGCTCCGTGTATAAATTTCTTCCGTGTAGTGTTAAGCATAGCCTTCGGGGTACAGTTGAAAAAGAAATATTGGAGTCCGAGTTCAAATCCGCAGAAGGGGTGTGCGCTCGGTCAAAATCGCTCCTTACGGCTTAAGGCGCGTGCGCCGTTGAATTCGACTGATCAACGGCTGGTGAAACTTCACCAGTGGATTTGAGTTCAAAAGTACAATGCCCAAAATATGTTTGGCGCAGCCACACAGACAAATCAGACAATGGTCTGCGTTCGGATTCAGCCACAGCAGTAACTGTTATCAAACCCTACCCAAGGGAAAAAGAGAATTAAACTGAATAACCAAATTAGAATGTTCAATCCATTGATAAGATGCTCAGTGAATCTCAGTTCCCTCCATTGCCCGCCCAGCAAGCTTAAGCATGAACATGATCAGCAGTGTACATCAATGATTAACCTACTGCAGCCGCATGGGAAAAGCAAATTAGTTTCCATTAGAAAGCTAAATGCTCATCAAAAACAGGTGCCAATAGAACTGTTTTCACATCGAACTATTCAATTGCTACAATTTAGTCTATCTTTTCAAGGTTCCTGCAATTGAAATTTGGGACCTAAAACAATCGAGTATCGTACAAGTAAAATTGCTTAACAACCTCTCACTCTTGATTTACAAGTTTTTCATGTGGGCCACAGAGATTCAAGGCGGTATCCCAAGATAAGGATGATAAAGACATGTAACTACCACTCAGTCCAAAGTTAGGTCATGGAGAAATATGTAAATAGTGTTAACTGTTGTCTGGGAAGTCATAAACTCGTGATGCTTCATGAGTAGGACTCTGTTGCTTGATGGTCTTCAAAACGTGTAGTTAAGTGCTACATTGATGTCAAATCTCAGTGCAACGAACTGCCTGCTTCAGTGAATCTTCTTGTAAGCTGTATCTTGCTCCCTCCAGCAAAAGTACTCCAAACTGTAGCCTGAAGCAAAAAGAGACGATTGCTAAGAATATTGAGTAGCTGGTGATGCTTCCATAAAGAAAACCTCATAATTTAATTTCATGAAAGTAAAATTGATTCACGAAGAAAAATGGCAGTAGTGACAACCAGGAGGCAAGAAGAAAATTCCTAATTTAGATAGCATAATTCTATGTTGTCTTTAAATCTTATTGCCCCTGCCTATTGCCCATGAAAGGATTAAGATGAAAATGTATTACCCTACTTAACAAAATGCTCTATAATATAGCAGTTTTGTAATATCTGTACAATTATATTATGCTGCAGATGAGAAAGGTGTCTAAAATTGGTCAGTCTTTTTGGGGCTGTTTAGATAACAAACCTGAGGTATGAATTGCGCAGTGAGAATTTGGTTTGGGAATCGAATTCTTCTGGAAATAAAAATTCTACTAGAAAGAGGATTCTGCTAAAATTTGGGCCGATCCAGGAATATACTGCCGATGAGTTTCTTGGACTGGACAGTTTTTAATTAGGAGGCTGACAAATCATACTACAGTTAAAATTCTTAAAAACAATCTACCAAGCAAAATTCTTTTTTTAAAAAAATTCAGGGAGAATACATTCTGCTAGAATCTACACTCAGCATTATGAGATTCGCAAACCAAACAGAGCTGATGCCACCTTAGCAAAATTTGAGTAGGAATCTACAAGGTAGTTAGCTGCAAAGGAAAAAAACTGTATGCAGCTTTGTTCACTTGAAGCTCAATTGTACAAGTGCGAGTGTTGTATGCATGCTGCTTTAGACTCTTGCTTCCAACCCCCACCCACAATATATTTCAGGCCATTCAAGATGAGTTATGATTGGCATGATCAGATGACTTGCAATATGCATACAGATTAATTTTAATTCTTAAATAACGATGTAAGCTGTATATTATGGCTATAAAAAGGAAAGGAATTGAGAATTCATAAGGCAATCATTGCATTTGATTTTATTCATTTCTATCAGGGTCTAATTTATGATTGTATATATGTAACCAATATTTTAAATATGAAAAGAAAAGTGAAGCGAAGAATATGATACTTTTCATGACGAATGAGAAGAGGAGGTATTAAGGAATTAAATAAGTGCCTTTTCAATTATCTGTATTTATTTGCTTTCACTGTTTGAATTTTTGCACCAATTATCTCCTCCCCTTCAGCGAGGATAGAGAGACAGAAACTTCCATAAGTTATTTTTCCACTATACATAAGTTATAAAGTCTATTCTATATTTATGAACTTCGTGTTCTTAACTTCACAGTGCTCTTCGTTCTACACATAACTACAGATTTCAAAAGTATTAATTTTACACCAGTGTCAAAGATTTAATGACATTACTTTAAGCATTTAGCTTATATATGACACAAAATGTGTCAGTCAGATGCCGTCCATCCAAAAACTCTCAGATAGTCGACGAAAAATTCGATAATACTATGATACTTGACATGAATATTGAGCTACTACTAACTGTTGCTGAATTTAAGTATTCTAAAGTTTTATTTTTATTGGTATACATATATATTTTCAACACTCTTTGCTCAGATCATAGAACATGTGGCCACTTAACCATAATGCATAACTGATACTGCCCAAGAATGAACATTCTATTGAGGCAGGGGTTATCATCAATTTTTTCTAATGCACAATCAATAGGCAACAAAGTACCAAACCTGCAATTTGTTTGAATCTGGTTGTACAGAAGTCAGTCAAGAAATTTGAAATAGATGCAAGACAAAATGCATAGCTATACAATCTCCTAGATGATTTATAGAAGGATGCAAGATGAATGCACCATATATCAGAAATCACACATGTTGCACCAGTAAAAGATTTTTTAAAAAAGATTTTTCCATCATTTGAAGTCATATTAAAGAGGGACTTCAAAACACTTGTCTGAATGAGTGCACACATGCAGACTTCTTCCATGGCATACGTTTAAGATACTTAAATAAAATTTCCAAAGCCACATTTAGTACACATTTCTAACAGCAAGAAGGTAGAAATAAAGCAAAAAAGGGAAGTGTCACGAGTAAAAGTGCAAGATCAATTCCTGTTACGCATGGCATACCTTTTGGCTGAGATAAACAAAATTACTGACAAGATCGAGGCTCTAGGGATCCAAAACCATCCAAGGGCCAGATCTGCAAAGACAACCATAACATCAGAAACCAATATCTAGACTTGTGTAGTTTCTTAATCTTTCAACTATACCTTATTACACAAAAAATGTTTTCCTAACCAACATTAGGTGACCAGCAAGCAGGACCAAGGGACACGTGGAGGGGGGGACCCAAGAATCTTAGGTGAAGTTGTAATTTCTCCTTTTTATCAAGCCTTTTTTCCTCTCCTCTGATGACGTGGCAAGTGGTAATGCCATGTTGGTAATGAAAATCGGTCAGGCTAGACGAACTGTTATTACACTGACCCATGGACGAACTCTATCATAACAGGGTAACTCACCATATCTTATGATAAATTGACTTATGAATTTGATTACTGTCATGAGAAAGCGGAAGTATTGGATTAAACTTGGTGGGATAAGAATTGTCACTAAATTGTTCATACTGATATATTGTCACTTAACTATATTCTAACTTTTAATTACTCCCTCTGGGCACTTTTAATAGATACAGTTGATTTTCAAATGAACTAATTTTATCTATTAAAAGTAGCATAGATTCTCAAGAATCCTGAATTGATGCTGCTCAGCATAAGAGATCAAAATTTTTAAAGCAACATAAAATATAAAGACAAGATGGGAACTGGGATGACCACTTGATGCAGCTAGAGTAATGCGTAACATTTGAAATCTCAGGGGTAATTTGGTCAATACTCACCCATTCCCGCCTGAAGTTACCGTCTGAATTTGAATGGCATGTGAAAACTATAAATAGGTTTTTCGTTTCTTTCTTTGGGGTTGGTTGTTATCTGATTTTCCTAAAATGCTGGATCTCTGTTCATGAGGAGATGCTCTGTTTTTTCATTTGTTGAACTGTGGATTCAGTTTGTCATCAAATCTTCGTGGATTCGAAGCCTAGTTTGTGGATTCAAACTAGAACTAGTAGTTTGAGAAGATCAATACAATTTGTTTTCAGATTTGTTCAAATACTTTGTTGAATTCTATCAATTTGGTATCAAAGCGAGGTTTTGGAATTCCTTTCATGGCGAACCAAGGTCCTGGTGAAGAATCGAGGATGGAGCAGTTTATGGCTAAAATGCTACAACTACAGCAGCAACTTTGCAGATCTTACAACAGTTAAGTTTGAATCAATTGAGACCACAAGTTGCAGAGCATGCTAGACCACAAATGGCGGACACAGCAAGAACAAGAGAAATCGAGGAAATACGGTTCAGAGAGATTCATCGCATGGAACTGTTTCTGTGGCTCATCAAAATCTTAACTACTCCAGTGAAGAAGAATAGGAGGATCTAGTTGCAAATCGAGAGTCTCAACGAGGTATGGATCGAGAACCCTACCGATTTCTTCCTAAATTGACACTACCAGTTTTCAATGGTCCGATGGATATAGAGGAATTTCTAGATTGGATGTTTGAACTTGAGAATTAATTTGAATGTATGGAAGTTCCTGAAGATATGAAAGTAAAATTAATATCCTGTAAACTGAAGGGTGGTGCTTCTGCTTGGTGGAGTCAGGTTCAATAGGATCGCATAAATCAGGGATGGCATCCTATTAAATCCTGGATTAGGATGAAAAATATGATGTGTGATAGATTTCTTCCTGTAGATTTTGAACAGGTATTGTATAAGCAATTTCAAGGAAACGAAACTGTTTCTGAGTATGTATCAGAGTTTCAAAAATTGCGAGCTAGGAATAATCTGATTGAAACTGAAGGACATGTAACAACTAGGTTCACTGGTAGTTTGAAGCTTATTTTACACAAAAAATTGGCCAGTCACCCACTAAGAACTTTGACCGAAGCAATTCAGGCTGCTCTTCGTCATGAATTCATTTTGGAACAGAACCATGGACATAATTGGACTAATCAACGCCAAAGTCTTGACCTCTATGGTAGACGCATGAAAACCATAGTGCAAGATGTAGCACCTGTGAATAATGTTCCAACAACAGTTAGTAAATCTGTCCAAAAGAAATCCTCTCAAGCCTCTACTTCTGAGTCAAATCCTTATGCATATCCAGCAACTACCATACGTTATAAATGTCAGAATCTAAGCTTGATCGCATGTATGCTAAGTGGGTTGCTAAGTTACAAGATTATTCTTTTGTTATCCGACATAAATCGGGTCATCTCAATCATAGGTGCGTTTGGTTAGTGAAAAAAAGCAATTTTTCACCCTGAAAGGATGAAAAGTGGTTAGTGATGGTGATAGGTGAAAATTTTCACTTTTTCACCTTTCAGGTTTGAAAGGTGTTTGTTTGCTGAAAGGCTGAAAACTGGCCCTGAAAGGTGATTTTTTACCTTGCACCCTGAAAGGCTGATTCTCACCAGAACCAGGCCGACGAATCGATCGTCGCGCCTCTTCAACGAAAAATCAGGCCCACATGTTCGTCCCCCCCCCCCCCCCCGGTGAGTACCCCCACCCCGATGGTGCCCCGTTGAACCGAGAGTGTTTGTGCCCCCCATCCCCGCCGCCGCTCGTTGAGCCCCCCTCTCCCCCCCGGTCGCCACCGCTGATTGAGGCCCCCACCTCGCCGCCGCCGCCCCGTTGAGCTGAGGGAACCTGTGCCCACCCCTCCTGGGCAACTGCTCGGGTCATCCAAAGCCAGTCACCCCGTGTTTGCCCCAACGCCTCCGCCGCCGCACCGTTAAGCCTAGGGACCCCCCCCCCCTCCCCATCATATCTCCCTCATTTTTAGTCCGTTTTCGGACATTTTTTCATCATTATAAGAAATGAAATTAAAAATGATGAAGAATGAAAAAAAATGGGTCAAAACGGATCAGAAATGGGTAAGAAATGCATCATTGAAGTTTGTCTAATTAAAAAATTTATCATGTAATCGATTACACGATAACCAGTGCTATAGTGTAATCAATTACACGATAGCTAGTGCTATAGTGTAATCAGTTACACGATAACCAGAGCCAGTGCTATAGTGTAATCAATTACACGATAATCAATGCTATATAACTAGTGCTATAGTGTAATCGATTACACGATAGCACTGGCTATTGTGTAATCGATTACACTATAAAGTGTACTATCGTGTAAATTTTAACAGTTCATATCTCCCTCATTTTTAGTCCATTTTTGGCCTTTTTTTTGTTATTCCTTATTTTTTATGCTCTTTCTGATCATCATACTATCCTAACGACCTTGATATTTTATTTAAAAAATCCTACAAAATCCACAACAAATAGTATGTGGTAGTTCAACATCTTTATGATATCATCATTATAACAAAGAGCATTAAAAATGAGGAAGAATAAAAAAAAATAGGCCAAAACGGATTAGAAATGAGTAAGAAATGCATCGTTGAAGTTTGTCCCATTAAAAAGATAACATATAATCGATTACACAATTGCTCTTCCTATCGTGTAATCGATTACACGATACCCGAAGCTGACAAATATTCCTATCAACGTGATTTATTTTCAGTTCCCAAACATATTTCACCTTTTACAAATCAGGCCTGAAAATTTTCACCCTGACGCTTGATTACTTTTCAGGTTCCAAACAGTTGTCACCAATCAGAAAATATCAGCCTGATTATTTTCAGGCTGATATAAATTTTTAACCTTTCACCTATCAGCATCCAAACGCACCCCATATAGCTGATGCTCTAAGTCGCAAAGTGGCTCTGTTGCAAACGTCCCAACTTCAGGTGCTTGGGTTTGAATGCCTTCATAATTTATATTGTTCTGATTCTGATTTTGGTGGAGTTTGGCAAAACTGTATTCTCCAGAATAATTGATTTGAGGATTATTTGCTGCAAGATGGTTATCTTTATAAAGGCAACTAGCTCTGTATTCCAGATAGTTCACTTCGTCAGCAGATCATTTCTGATCTCCATCAAGGTGGTCTGGCTGGGCATTTTGGTCAAGACAAGACTTTGCATCTGCTTCGTGACTGATTCTTTTGGCCTTCTGTTCGAAGAGATGTTCACCGGTTTGTTCAGCAGTGCTTTGTATGTCAACAGTCCAAGGGTCATGTTCAAAACACAGTTTATATTCTCCTCTTCCAATTCCACAAGCTCCCTGGGAGGACCTATCCATGGATTTTATCCTTGGACTACCTAGAACAAAGAAGGGATTTGATTCCATTTATGTGCTTGTCGACAGATATTCTAAAATGGCACAATTTTTTGCTTGTAAGAAAATTGCAGATGCAACTCGCATTGCATTTCTTTTCTTTGATTCAGTTGTTCGTCATTTCAGCGTTCCTCGTTCAATAACATCTGATCGAGATAGTTGTTATCTGAGCCAATTATGGAAAATCTTATGGCGTCGTCTTGATACTAAACTCCAGTTTAGTTCCACCTGTCATTCCCAGACAGACGGCTAAACTGAGGCTGTTAATCGTTCTTTGGGCAGTCGGTTACATTGTCTCTCGGGTACTCATTCAAAGCAATGGGATCAATGCCTATCTCAAGCGGAATTTGCTTTCAATTCTTCTATCAATCGATCAATGGGTCAATCTCCTTTCAAAATTGTTTATGGCTAGATTCCACGTTTTTCTTTAGATCTTCCGTTACTGCCTAAAACTTCCAGTGATAATGCTTCTGCTTTGAATACCTTGACACATCGGCAGGCTCTAAATCAAGAGGTTCGTCAACATTTACTGGATGCTACTTCCCGATATAAATGTCATGCTGAACAATCTGGTCGTGAGCGGCTTTTTGCCGAAGGTGATTTAGTTATGGTTCATCTACATAAGGAGCGTTTACCAGATGAGCAGTTTAGCAAGCTTAATCCCAAGAAATATGGTCCTTCCAAGATTTTGAAGAAATTGGGCGATAATGCTTACGTTGTGGATCTTCCCCCTTATTTTACTATCTCTAAAACATTCAATGTGGCTGATGTTTTTGCTTATGATGCACCTGATATGTCTTCTTCAACTCGAGGATGAGTTTGTTCTTCAGACGGGGAAAATTGACGCAGCTACAGTAATGCGTAACATTTGAAATCATGGGGGTAATTTGGTCAATACTCATCCACTCCCGCCTGAAGTTACCGTTTGAATTTAAATGGCACATGAAAACTATAAATAGGTCTTTCGTTTCTTTCTTTGGGGTTGGTTGTTAACTAATTTTCCTAAAATTCTGGATCTCTATTCCTGAGGAGAGGCTCTGTTTTTTCATTTTTTGAACTGTGGATTCAGTTTGTCTATCAAATCTTCGTGGATTCGAAGCCTAGTTTGTGGATTCAAACTAGAACTAGTAGTTGTTTGAGAAGATCAATACAATTTATTTTCAGATTTGTTCAAATACTTTGTTGAATTCTATCACCACTCAATAAACTTAATACAGCTTCCACCTAAATTGAAACTTGCTCCTATCATCAATTCTTGTAAATGTTTCTCATAATTATCCACATTAATCCAAATATCTAAAACAAACAAAAACTCAACCATAATCGTAATTTGTAATCAAGTGGCGTTTTTTTTCCAACAATTTGAGGTTGGCAACAAGGATCTAATGCCCTAATTCTAGCCTATTCTGACCCAACTTTCGCAACAGATATCATATCCATTTCCAAACCAAAAAATAACAAAAAATTACCCGAAAGAACACCTTCCCCTCCAGAAGGCCATAAGGAAGAGCACCGAAATGCCGCGAATCATTTGATCTGTAAACATTATCCCCCTGAATCCACACATGTCCCTTTGGCACCTGAAAATCAAACCAAAAACATAAAAATCCAATATTTTCCCCCAAAACAACATATCAAAGTCAAAAGTCCAGTTCAATCATACAACAACGTCTTTCCGCCCACCATCCGAAGTTTCCGAACTGGGTTCAATCGGAAACGACACATGGTCGCCCTCCGTTGCTACTACCCGCTTGGTAATCAGCTTTCTTGGGTCCTCCGGCGACCGGGCGAGCACTACGTCCCCGACGCCAATACGGCCGAACCGGGTCGAGAGGCGCTCCACCAGCACGACGTCGCCGGAGATGTTGAACGTCGGGAGCATGCTCGGCCCGTACGTCTGTCACACCACATCATTCCCGTCAGCTGCAGAGCAAAGTGGAGGAAGAGAGACGAGAGGGAGAGAAGGAGAAGGAAGAGTACGATGACGACGGTGGCGAGATGGGCCTTGGTGAGGTGGAGGAGGCAGCCGAACTTGGCGAAGAAGACGATGGAGTCGGCGGCTTCCTTGGCGATGTCGCGGTAGGGGATATCCCGGAGCCGGTGGGCGGCGGCCCGGAGGCTGTTCATGGCCGGCCGATTGTGCGGCGGCTGCCGGGGGCTGAGCGGCGGCGAGGAGATGGGGTGGTGATGTCGTGCGTCAGGTTTTTGAAGCTCGAGTGGGTCCAGTGGGATGGAGCGTGGACCCACAGCACAGTGCCTGAACTTCTCACGTGGGCTGTTAGCACGGACATTTGTTTGGCAACAGCTTTTGCTTTTGTAAACAGTGGCTTTTGGACAAAATCGCTTTTATCATAACAAAGCTAAAACATGCGTCGTAGGACGGTAGGGTAAAGCTGGCCCCTAAAGCGAGTTTGTCAAAAGCCATAAAGCCTGTTTAGAGGACAGATTTTCCATAAAAGATAAATGCCTCGTGTCATCTTACCCTTAAGCATGTTCCAAAGTTGCCAAATGCGCCTTAAAATCCTCACCTATAAGTGTACATCAAGCGCATACAGTCAAAAAGTGATAATGTAAAACCCACTTCCACTGTCCAACAAAGACATAGCCACATAGGTGTATATAAAAAATAAAATAAAACAAAACTACTGGTGTATACATTAAAAAAAAGGTGTATGAGTTTAATGTACAATTATCAGCTTTTGTTGTCTCCCGGCCCTGCCCGATGCCCATAAGGCGGGCCCAGCATTTCCACCTCTAATGCAGCATTAAGGTCTCCCGGGCCTGCCCGATGCCCGCCCAGCCATTGCCACCTCTAATGCAGCATTAAGGCCGCAAAAACAAAGGGTAAAATGTAAATTCGATTGTATGTGCTCAACCTTATACCTGCCAATAGGGCTGTCATCAGACGGGGCTGTGGCAGGTTAGAGGTGGGCCTTAGCCCTAAAAGCTTAGCTCCCAACCCTGGCCCTAGGCCACAAATTAAATTTAAGTAGATTTCAACCTTTTTTTTGGGGCAATGAGGAGTGTTCATGTCCTTAGGAGCTGACTAGAAGGGGCAGTTCAACCAAGGAATTCCGTATCGGTCGGCTTAAGAGATAAAATTTCGTAGATATTTGTAAAAAAATATTAGTAGTTAAAAATTAATTTTTGTCATATATTTTCACAATTTTACTTATAAAATGAGTTATATTAATTTAGACAAAGTATAGATTTCAAAATATGCATAAAAATTCATATTAGGATTGGAAACAATGGGAAAGTTATTTTTTTCCCTTTTTTGAAAATATTTTTTTTAAATAGAGAAATTTCGGCGAAATTTTGCCGATATTATAAATGTTTTTAAAAAACGATATTTTGTCATTTCGATTTCTCGGGTGGGGCTAAAAATCGATATATCGGTGAAATTGGAATTCCTTGAGTTCAACCAGCCTCTTAGAGCTCTGTATTCGTACTATGAGTACACAATCCACACAACATGCTTAACGGTTAAGTCAGAATATGATCAAAGTGGCCAATGGAGCCCCTTGGTTTAAACTTCAACCTTTGAGTCTGTGCCTTACCAGTGCAGAGACCCAATCCTAAACGCATCGGGCATTTAGGCCCAATCCTACAGAGGGGTTAGAAAATTTTGAATCCCTAGTGCACATTATTTGTGGGCCGGCCCTAAAAACGGACACCGGGCATGGCCGCAAGGGTGGAGGACGAGGAGATAAGAGTATGGAAGTGTTAGGATGGGTTAGTGGCACTTGGCAACTGGTAAAGGGGGAAATTTTACAACTTTATCTAGATTTCCAGGGACCCCTCTCCACGTGTCCCTTGGTTATGCTGTCTGGTCACATAATGCTATTAGGAAAATATTTTTCACCTAATAATTTCTCGATTTGAAGACCCTTCCCGTACACAATTAGGGAAGAAAATAATATAAAAAAAATAGAGAAGAAAGGTGGGGCATCAGGTGATCAGGTCCCCTACCCCTTAACATTTGCAAGTCAGAGTTTAAACTCCTACTAAGTGGACTCAAACATAAAAATGAAAATGATAGGATTTGGAATAAGAGAACAAGTCTATGCATGAGTACGTTTCTAAACTCCTGAGCATAACAACAAACATCACAAGTAATTGAGAAAAAAATACAAACATGACAAACAAATCTAGAATTTTTAATAATCAGGTCAGAAATTTTGCCCTTGATAGCCTAGCCTACTATGATACTTGTTCCAAAATGGAAAATGATATTTGTACATCACTTTTCCTACACATTTCCATACACAGCTGATGTGTACCACTCATTTCCATACACATCAGCTGTGTATGGAAATGTGTAGGAAAAGTGATGTAGGGCTATCACTGTCCTTCCAAAATACTGTGTACATTTGAAAAATTTTACTGTTCTAAAATACCGTGTATATTTTAGCTAATCACGTGACTCCTCCGTCAGCCCCTTTAGCAGCCTCTTCTTCTCCGTCACTCCCAACCCTTTCGTGTAGAGTTCCTTCAGCAGCCTTTCTGACTTGTCCCACCACAGCCACTACCCCACCCATTCTGGCTCTTCCCACTACTGTCTCACGCGCACTTTGCTTCTGCTCCTCCCCTATGGTGCACTATTCCCGTGAGTCCTCCACCACCCACTTTTCTGCCTCATTCAAGCACCACGACTCCTCTAGCGGCGGCACCTAGCAGAGAGTACGGCCCTAGGATGCATATGGGTCCAACAACGGCGACACCGATAGTCCGGTGCAGCGGCGGTGGCCCCACCCCTGCTCTACTTTTAGCTCAGCTCAAAACACGAACCAGATGCAGCGCCATTGCCCTGACTCCCATCTCAGAAGCCCTAGAAAACAAAATACTCATAACCAAAAAAACGTTTTTTTGGTTATTCAATGCTCAAAACCTATTGCCATTATCCAAAAACCCAACTTTTCAAAAACATAATCATGACAAGAAAGACCAGCAGGAATCTCACCAAGTGCAAATTCTCGTGATGGGGAGGCGGCAGGGGGAGAAGGTGGGACTGGATGGACCTCAGGCGGTGCTCGGATCGGATCAGAGGCTGCTTTGGGTGGTTGTGTTGAAGAAGAAGAAGGAGATGCGATGTCTAAGTGTTTGTCAATATGTGTAAGAGGATATATACGTTGCAAATAAGAGCTGTCATAAGAGGTGGGGGAGGAGGAAAGAGCGTTACGTGATTTCTTTGTAGGGCCCATTACTTAATAAAAATGATATTTTTTTAAAATGTGAACAGTATTTTGGAACGGATGGAGTATTATTTAAAGGGGAAAAGTTTATTAGCAACTTATACTAGATGCATTTGATGTGGGATGGGTGGGCGTGGACAAATCTCCTCACCCCTTATGTTGTCTAGGTGAAGTCTCCGATTCAATGTATGAAAATGCTTGCTTCTTGATACATTAATAGCGCCTTTTGTTTTTTTTTTTTAAAATAGTCTGATTGGCCTCAGTTGAAGCATTAGTGCACTGTAGTGCGGCAATCGTCATAGGCCTATTGATTTGATTACTATTTTTTTCCTTTTTAGAATATTAATGATATTGTTAAAAAGGAATCTTCACACTACATCTCCACTAAACATATTACTAAAGCTATGCTATATGGAGCTCCATATACAACTACAAAATCTGAAAACAATTTCCCTATAGGCCAAACATGCCTACATCAAGCTAGAGCCGGTTGAACCCATCCAAATTAAACTTAACACTGCAGCTTAACCACTTCATAAAATGATCACATAGGATCTGTTGATTCCCCTCAAATGAAGATAGGGTTGCATCTTGGATCGGGTTCTCTCGGGTATAGCAGAACCCGACCCTACCCGAGATAAGACCCGAGTTAGTTAAACCCGACCTTACCTGAGATAGAACCCGTAATACCTGAGATAGGAACCAAATTTTTAATAAAATAATTAATATGAATACAAAATTTTTTAATAAAATAATTTATATGATTATAATAAAAAATTATATATATTAAAAAATTAGAAGTTTTAATGGTATATCCCGGGTCGGGTCGGTTCTTGGGTATTTTAAAGCCAAACCCTACCCTACCCTACCCGAGATAGAAACGGATTTTTAAAATCTTGGAACTGACCCAACATTGACCCGGATCGGGTCGGTTCCATCCGAGTTGGGTCTGGTTTTTTGGTGCAGCCCTGAAGTCACAACAATAAATCCGAAAACATAGCACCGACCTCGAACCCGGTCGACTTGGATGTTCTCAAGTCAAAATCCATAGATAATCACAGCCAATCTCCACAAAGGACATGGAGAACCAACAAGATGTAAGAAAACAACAAAAAACTGACAAGGAAATACAGTGGAAGTTAAAAACAAAGGGACAAGCACCCTCGCAAAAAAGAACTTCGACACTAGTCGTTTTGTCTTTGCACTTAAGAACAAAAAAACTTTGAGGACTCCTCTCTTGACTTCTATAATAATTTACTACGAAATCAAATTCTGTACCTGTTTATCAAAAAAATAAAAAAAATCTGTACTTACAATACAACAGAGATTAACAAGATGGCCAATTTAATTTATTAGGTCATTGACCAGCCGCCTAGGCAATTTGGTCCAATATTATACAGGCTCCACCCCTCTGATCTCACTTCAGAGTTTGATTTAGATGCTATACAATTATACAAAGCATGGATTGTTCGAGCTGCCTCGTTCAACAGAATGGCTACAAATGGTACCAACTAACACTCTCTGCCCTTTCTATTTTGTAAAGTGTGCTTTTGTATAGACTTTTGCTACTATATCACCCAGTAGTTCTTTTATCCGATATTGGTCATTTATTATTTATAGTAATAATGCACCTGCATTGCGTCGCGTAAGAATAAATTTAAAAAAAGTAAATACATGCTTAGTCTTTTTGCATATTTATATTCATTTACCGAAAAGGAAGGGTGTCAAGTCCTTGGACTTACTAGAACCGGCAGGGTAACCCAACTCTTAGAACACAACATCTTACCACCAATTATCCTGGGACGGAATAGGCCAAGCCATCATAGCCCCAAGAGTCGAAATGTAATATTGGGTGGGTGACCAACACAATGGGGATTCAAATTGAGGACTTCCATTTCATCAGATTGCAATAATAACATGAAAATTAGTTTGATGATGCACTAAAATTCACCTAAATACTTCCAAAAAGGTTGAAGGTGTGCAAAATTTCACCACATTAACTTGAAGATGTAATCCCCCAAAAAATTGACTAAAAATAGTATTAGAGCCACACACATACTAGAGTAATTCTCTATCTCCCATAAACTTTTAAAAATGGTAATTTCGCTAAGTGGCGAATTATAGTGTCGGTTGGCAATGTTAGATAACCAAGTTTTCCAAAAGCTCGAGCTGTTATGAATCGAAAATCTTTATTCATTTATTGTATATTCTAACATCTTCTCTCATGTGCAAGCATCTACAAAGCGCAACACATGGAACATAATTGGGATATAAATGCCTCTGGTGAGACTAGAACCCAGGACCTTCAATACTTGGAGCTCCGATACCATATTAGATAACTAAAATTTCCAAAAGCATGAGCTATTAGAAAATGGAAATTTTTATTAATTTATTATATATTCTAAGAGGCGATTCCAACCTTCCCTGCTGTTTGGAGCTTGTTTTGTACATCTCAAAGCATTTTGTGTTGGATTGGCTAACAAACGAAAAGACTGGCTATGTAGTAAGGGATGAGTAGTTTCTGCAGCCCACCCCATTACACTTTGAGTGGATGTCCTACTGTCCGTGTATTTTCATATTGTGGAGATACTTTAACGGGAGTGTGGGGCTGCTAAACCGCGGGATGGTGAACTTATATCCAATAGTTAACCCCCATGGTTCTCGTATCAAAAAAAAAAACCCCCCTAATTTTTGAACTCTGGTTCCGCCACTCATTCTGATCGAAAGCCAAGCAATGTTATTTTTTTTACAAGTCAAACAAATGCTGTGTTTCTGTCAAAATGTATTACAAATTTAAAGAACGAAATTCTTCCTACAAGAATCAGCAGCCCTTTAACCTCCTTAGAAGAGCAGTCAGTGCACCTAGCATGCCACATAGTATTTATGCTTTGATCCGTATTCTTAACAAATAATAGCGCGTGCACGCCCCTTATCATGCACCATTGATGCTAGTATCGACGGCTCTTGCAGCGTGGGCGTAGATCTGAGATGGCACACCGCGCGCAGGGAACAATAAATCGTCCAGGAGCATCCTTTTGGACCGCTTTTTCAACCTCTCCTTTTTATAGAGTCCAAAAAAAAGACACCGCCCGCCCATGGATCGCGTGGGGCCCATCGCCAGCACTTTAAATGCTTCCCTCTCTAGCTCCTCTCCCTCCCCACGAAAAACAAGACCGAGAAAGCAAGAACAAGAAGAAGAAGAAGCGTATTCCCATCTTCCACACACAAGAAACACAGACACACAAGGCACCGGTGCAAGTCCACGCTCTCTCTATGTATGTATTTGGATGTGTGGAGGTGGCTGCTTAGGCAACTGGTGGTTGTTCTGTGTGGATTGATAGCTGGTTGATTTATCTGGATCTTTGTTATGTAGGATAGAGATGTTCTTTGTATTGAACAATCTCGAAGATTTGATGTTTATCTTGTTCTGGAAGAGATATTGGTAGTCTGGTTGTTGGCATGATTGTTGAATGATTTTCACTGTGTTTTATTTATGGTTGGTATTTGTGGTCTGGTTGTTGGTAGGAATGTTTAATCATTTTAATAGTGTTTTAT
This sequence comes from Houttuynia cordata, assembly GCA_039654745.1. Lineage (NCBI taxonomy): Eukaryota > Viridiplantae > Streptophyta > Magnoliopsida > Piperales > Saururaceae > Houttuynia > Houttuynia cordata. Next base: position 36,314,810 of record CM077505.1, on the reverse strand, counting down.
TTATGACTCAATATTGTTGCTGATTATGGGAATGATAGAAAATAGCAGGCATGCTCTGTAGAGATTAATGGCTTGTTTGACAATCTTTTGTTGTCAAACATGATCAATCTGATTGCTTATTATGGGAACAATAGAAAATGGAAGGCGTAGTTTCTGGGCTATAATGATATGTTTCACAATATTTCATTATTAAAGATGACCAATCTGATTGCTGATTATGGGATCAATGGAAAATAGCAGGCATGCTTTCTAGTCTATAGTGACATGCTGGACAACCTTTTATTATATAACTGATAATTCCTTCCCATCACTTAGACTTAATTTTTATAGAATACTAAAAAATTATATTGTGCAAGGTTGTTTTAGAGGTGAACTAGATCAATGGATTATGTTATAATTTGAAATTTGGGTGGTATTTGAGTACCAGAGGAAGACTTTACTCGAAAATATGCCTCTAATTCTGTGCTCTTGTTTTGTTTGGCTGGCTGGTGATTACCTGTTGTGTTGTTTCTTGGTCAGATTTTCCAATAAAAGAATTTCCCCTTACCTTCAATTCCTGTTTGCTGTCAATTCAGATGTGTTGAAATGACAACTTATTTACTACCCGGAAAGATTAATTTCCATATCCAGGCAAAATTAAGCGTAGAAAGGTTTACTTGGCAAGCTTTATGTGAATTTGGAACACCTTTAAGGAGATGCGTTCAAACAGGAGTTTCAAGGTACTTCTTTTCTCTACTTCATGGTTTATGAGTATTTTTCCAAGATAGCATCTTATATGCACAATCAAGCATTCAACTCAGTAACTGGAAAAGTAATGAAGAAGTGATCCTTGTACTATGGCATAGTGCAATGGTTATGGTAAATTTAGTTGGATTTTTGGTTCCCTGTCGGCAGAGAGGCAATAAGATTCTCTCTGTTATGAAAATTTTCTCGTCTATTGTATTAATGTTGATGCCAAAGTAATGGAGATCAATTTTATTCATTGATGCCAATTTGTGTTCTTTTACCTTCTCTGAGTTGTCTGGCCCGTTTATCTTTTCTTGTGCTGATGCAAGAGACAAATGTTGTAGGAAGCTTTAACTTGTCTTTTACATTTTAGTGCTTTTGGCACAGTCGACTTACAATACTACTTTCATGTTAATATGTTATAGGTCATCTGGAGCATCTACATTCTTGAGGCTCCAAGAACACACCTACAGTAAAATTGCTTTGAGGGTAAAAAGTGGTCATTGTAGAAATGTAGTTGTCTCCAGCTTGAGTGATGGTGCTACCAAGTATTTTGATTTCATTGTCATCGGGAGTGGAGTAGCCGGCCTACGATATGCTTTGGAAGTTTCAAGACATGGTTCTGTTGCTGTAATTACCAAGGCTGAACCTCATGAAAGCAACACTAACTATGCTCAAGGTGGCGTCAGTGCTGTTCTGTGCCCTTCAGATTCTGTAGAGAATCACATGCGAGATACGATTGTAGCAGGGGCTTATTTATGTGATGAGGAGACTGTTAGGGTAGGAAGCTTCAACAACATAAGGTGTGCTGTTTGTTTGCTCTTTTTACAATCATTAATGTTTAAGGGTATTTAAACAGGTGGTTTGCACAGAAGGTCCAGAGAGGGTGAAAGAGCTAATGGCTATGGGTGCCTCCTTTGACCATGGTGAAGATGGGAATCTACACTTGGCAAGAGAGGGAGGTCATTCGCATCATAGAATTGTTCATGCAGCTGATATGACTGGAAGAGAAATTGAGAGAGCCTTATTGAAAGCTGTTGATGACAATCCTAACATTCATATGTTTGAACACCATTTTGCCATTGATCTGCTTACTGCTGAGGTTAGAATTGACTCTCTAATTATCTGGTTATATGTCTCATGCTTTTATATATAGCGTTATATTCATCAAGTGGAGTGTCTTTGTAGGAATGCTCTGAAATATACTGCTATGGTGTTGATACTCTCAATACTGAGACACAGCAGGTTATATTATCTACTTTTTACCCATGTGTAGTATTTTGTGCTGTACTTTGGTCCTAGAGGGTGGTAGCAGCATTTCTTTCTGACCTAATTTGTGTTTGGTTATTGAACTCACAAATTTTCAGGTGGTTCGATTTATCTCAAAAGTGACTTTACTTGCATCTGGCGGAGCGGGACATATTTATCCTACAACAACAAATCCACTGGTAATGTTTGGTATCCTGTGGCATTGCTCTTGTCCATTGTTATGTTCTTTTCCTCTTTGCATTAGTATGCATGATTTGTCTCTTTAGTTTACAAACTCAAGATATTTCCTTTTTTTAGGAAGTTCTCCCATGTGTATTGAACTGTGCCTATTTTCTAGTCATTTAGATTGCTGTAAGAAATGTTCACATGAAGTACAAATAGTAACTGTCTGAATCATAACATTTGAAGACTATTGTCCCCTATGTTTATATCTTCGATTGTGTTGCAGATTGGAATTTACTCGATGTAGGATATTATTATGAGCATTCTCAGTAATAAGGATTAATATACCCATGGTAACCATGGTGATCTCTTTACTAATAGGTGCCTATATGGTGGTTAAAGATTAGAGAGTCACCCTTATCTTAGGCGTCTTCATTGTCTCAATAACTTTGTTCTAATTTAGGACTGTTAAGCTTCTTTTCTGCTGCTCTGCCCTATTCTGTGACATTTTTACATACAATTCTCCTTAAGCTACTTCTTTGTATATTCATTGTCCTTTCCACTTTGTTTCCTTTTTCGAATCTTTAACATGCTCTTTGTTAGCTCATAGGACAAGTATACTAATGAACATACTGAAACTGCTGTAGTGCGCTGCTAGATGCACATTTCCTTCACTTGCACTTTACTCCTTATAGTGAAAGTCAGCTTAAGATTTAACTGTGGTCAAACTATTAGAGCTTGGCTTTAAAACTCACTAGGTGTCACTGCTCAAGTGCTTTTATTTCATGAATGGGAGGCCTCCTTTTATAGATCTGTCTGTTACATTGGACTTGGTTGGCGGTGCCCTGTCCTCGAGCAGGGTAGCTTAGATGTATGGTATGTACACCACATGTGTGAACCTGAGTGGTATAGTGTGAGGCACTACGCTTAAGCTCTCTTTGATTAACTTGATTTAACTCAATTTCCTTCCTGCTACTTGCTCTTCTTCTCATTTTAGCTACATGAATCGTATCTGTACAGCTGTATATAACTTCTTAGCATTCTAGAACGAACATATATTCTTCTCATATTTGAGCTTGGACTTGACTGGAAGTTGAAGCAAAAGCTGGTCTGTTTCAACAATTTGGTGGGCTTTCTTCATGGGTCCAAATCAAGGCATAGACCAACTTAGCCTTTTTGGTCCACATTTTTGGTTTAGAGCTTATCCGTTGTTCAATTTAGCCTGTCATTTAAGTCTAAATGTAACTTCTTAGACTTAAAAGACATGTCGGCCTCTTGTCATGTTCATGTTGGCCTTACGGCCTTCGTTTTTCAACATGAACTTTGTGCTTTAGACTTAGCAGGATCATAGTTATCCTGTAGCATTTTTTTTTACTTTTCAACCATCTTGGATGTGAAAGGGAAAACATAGCAGAGTTGTGGGTAGAATTCCATCAATGGCCCCAAATGATTATGAGTGCATTTAACTGCATTGGGTTTACTAGCTAGTATTGCTTGATAGCTTTGGGAAATCGTATCTGTTGGAGCTTGTTTGGATGTCTAAGCTACTCATGTCTTAGATTCAGAGTATTGCCTTAAAAAACTTTCGAATGAAAAGATTTTAGAATCTCCATTCATCCTCTCTCATCCTTTTTGTGTTATATTATTGTCTGCAAACTTGTTGTGAATCACCACTAAAGTGCTACTTTTTAATCAAAACTAACCTTGTAACTCTTGAGGGATGCTCGTTACAGCACTTAGAATAAGTTAATCTAATGTTTTAATCTGAAATAAAGCATTCATGAAATTCACTTACCATTTCCTTCTCTCAATCATTTTTTCGTCATTGTACATTCATTCTAGCTATCATGGGTAAGCTGTAATAGAAAATTAGCTATCCTGGTTAAGCAAGAGCCTCTGATATAGTTGCTTCAATGATCCAAAACCTTAAAAGTAGGAATCAAATTTTGTATGTAAATCTAACAATCTGAAGTAAAGCATTCATGACATTCACTTATCAATTCCTTGTCTCAATCATTATGCCATAGTGCATAATTCATCCTAGCAATCATGTGATAGAAAAATTAGCTGTCCTAGCTGGAAAAAAAAGGCCATAGATATGGCTGCTTCTTGTTCCAGTGCCTTGACTGTTGGAATGATGTTAATATTTTTCCTTCTGCAATTTATCCATAACTTGTTGATCTAATCTAATAAACTAATAGAGGAACTGGCAAATCTAGAGTTGGACTAACAGAGGAATTGGCAATGTAGTTGATTTGTTGCTTTTTCCGGAGACCGTGGCTCAATGACTTTCTAAAACACTGAAGGAGTTTAAATATATGTTATAAAATTGACCACTTTTTCTTTGTGACAGGTTGCCACAGGAGATGGAGTAGCAATGGCCCAACGTGCTGATGCTGTTATCTCCAACATGGAGTAAGTAAATATTCCTTCTAGTTATTCATTTGTCTAGGTTTTCAGTGTCGTGCCATTTGATAGGCAAAATTTTCTTGTTTGAAGTTTTATGTTCTAATGAATGGAGAGGTTATGAGACTTCCTATATTCATCATCACTTGCTTAATCTGTATATTTTATTTTGAATGATGACCATCTGCTGATCTGTAATGGTATCTCTTACTGGTCTTAATTGCTGTTACCTTTTTCTAGGTTTGTTCAATTTCACCCAACAGCTTTGGCAGATGAAGGTCTTCCTATGAAATCAAAAGAATCTCGCGAAAATGCGTTTTTAATCACAGAGGCTGTTAGAGGGGATGGTGGCATTCTCTACAATCTAGATATGCAAAGGTTTATGCCTTTGTATGATGAGAGAGAAGAACTTGCCCCCAGAGATGTGGTTGCACGAAGCATAGATGATCAGTTGAAAAAGCGAAAAGAGAAGTATGTGCTACTTGACATCAGCCACAAACCAAGCAACGAGATTTTATCTCACTTTCCCAACGTAGCCGCCGAGTGCCTTCGGCATGGTTTAGACATAACACGTTCACCCATACCTGTTGTACCAGCTGCTCATTACATGTGTGGTGGAGTTCGCGCTGGACTCCATGGAGAAACCAATATACAAGGTCTGTATGTGGCAGGTGAGGTAGCATGTACAGGCCTGCATGGAGCCAACCGACTTGCAAGTAACTCGTTACTTGAGGCACTGGTCTTTGCACAACGAGCAGTGGAGCCTTCAATAGACCATATGTCTAGATCAGAGCTGGATCTTCGTGCTTCCAAGATATGGGCAAGGCCAAAGCTACTTTTATCTCTTCCACGGGGTGCACTGTCAGACATTGTTGACAGGACAAGGGAGACAAGGAGGGAGCTGCAGTCTATCATGTGGGAATATGTTGGCATAGTGAGATCAACAAGTAGATTGAAGACAGCAGAGTGGAAACTGGGAGAACTAGAATCAAAGTGGGAGAAGTACTTGTTCAAGAGAGGATGGGATCCTACCATGGTTGGGATAGAGGCTTGTGAGATGAGGAACCTGTTCTGCTGTGCAAAGTTAGTAGTGAGTAGTGCACTTGCTAGGCATGAGAGCCGAGGCCTTCATTTTACAGTTGATTTTCCTTACGTTGAAGAGAGCAAGAGGCAGCCGACTATTATATTTCCAAGTGCTCCTATGAAGGTGACATGGAGCTCACAACAAGTTCATAAACAGCCATGCTGAAATCTCTCTCAATTGAAGGACTGTAGTACTTCTCTTTTTGGTAAAGTTTTTAATTTTCGTCATATAAAGCATGCCCATCAAGCACACAGTATTTATTCTTGCTTTGACAGAAGTGTCAAATTGTTTTGATAGTAAAATAAAGTTCATTGTCTCATTCTTTCCCCAATTTTTTAGAATTGGCAGACTTGAAAAGATGGATATTTTTCTAGTTGCAATCATGTAAATTAGGGCTATTATGGCCCATGTTTTTTTTTACTTTTCAAAATGTAATGATAGTCCATAGATATTCATTTTGAAATGTTTGATGATAGTTATTTACATTCATATTTCTTTTTCTGAGATACAAATGATGACATTAGCTCCATTTTAGCATCCCTGAGAAAGCTTATCCATAAAATACACTATTTTTCTTTTGGATATTTTACCCAAAGTCGGTTTGTGTTATGAAAAATGTCTACATACATAGAAGTAATGTGGTCACTCTGTTATCTTATTGCTTTAGACCAATATAAAATGTCAAATCTCATTTACAATCAGGAAAATGCTGTGGCTTGTTAGTTAAACGTAATGACTGAGTATATTTGATTTTTTATTCTAGGCTGTGTATGTCAGTGATGTACATATCTGCTGTACCAATATCATTATCCTAAATGAAAATGCTACATGGACACCCAGGAATGCACAGGAAAACTTGCACAAAGCTGCAAATGCAGAGTTTCCCAGTTGATTATACTTAAATGACAGGCTCTTGGTGTCAAGCTGTATTAACACGCAATGTCGGATTGAGATTCAAGGGCTCCTGGTGTCCCAACACACTTCAAGGCACGTGAGCCAAGATGTATACTAACAGGTTTTATTAAATGTGCTATTCTTGTGTATACAAAAAATGTGCTTTCTTGAGTTTAAGTCAATCGCTTGTAGTATCCATCCTTGAACTTGACTGACCAATTTGAAATTCAACATCTCAACTCGTAAAAACCCCATTCATATTGTGTATGTTACTCTTGACCTTATGCTTGTTGGCTTCTTCCCTCCAACCTCACATGCATTGCATTTAGAATTAGACTAGGAGAGTCTCACCTACGTATACTATATTAGTCATGTTTCGTTATAATCCAAGAAAAGATTACTAATTTCACATAGGCGGGCCTTGTACCCAAGGGGATTGGCCTTGGGATATGGTGCTGTAATAGGCCAGTTGTCATGCCCCTTCTAGTGTGGTCCTAAAAACTTGGGCACCCCTCCTTATAAGAATAGAATTTACTCATTTCACCATAGCACACTATGTTCATACTTGACGGGGATCATTATTTAGCCTATTAGCAACAAAATACGTTCTCCCTCAACCTGTTGATGAAGTTTCGTTAACTTTTACCAAGTATTTATGCTCTTTTATCCCATATGGATTTCATAGAAAATGATCCTTACAGGGGGCCACTTGTTCCACAGGTTTCAACAAAAATAAACCATTAAAATAAACTTAATTTAATGGTTCCATTGGAAATCCTGGACCTACGTCAGCAACTTGGCGGCTGCTATTATTGGGGACCATGAAGATATTGGTTACATAAACCTTTCTTTTTTTATGCCCACTTGCTTAGTTTATATTCAAATTATTTTTAGTGAGCCATCCGAAAAGATAACTTTGTTAATTCGAAAACAATATATAATCTCAATTCAACCAAAAGGAGTTCGTATAGCGTCACCAAATTTCCTCACTGGTCCATGTAGCATTTTCATTTAAATCAATTTCATTTTTACCTAGAATAAGAAATCAGATATACTCAGTCATTACGTTTAACTAACAAGCCACAGCATTTTCCCGATTGTAAATGAGATTTGACATTTTATATTGGTCTAAATCAATAAGATAACAGAGTGACCACATTACTTCAATGTATGTAGACATTATTCAAAACACAAACCGAATTTGGGTAAAATATCCAAAAGAAAAAGAGTGTATTTTATGGATAAGCTTTCTCAGGGATGCTAAAATGGAGCTAATGTCATCATTTGTAACTCAGAAAAAGAAATATGAATGTAAATAACTATCATCAAACATTTCAAAATGAATATCTATGGACTATCATTACATTTTGAAAAGTAAAAAAAAATATGGGCCATAATAGCCCTAATTTATATGATTGCAACTAGAAAAATATCCATCTTTTCAAGTCTGCCAATTCTAAAAAATTGGGGAAAAAATGAGACAATGAACTTTATTTTACTAGCAAGAATAAATACTGTGTGCTTGATGGGCATGCTTTATATGACGAAAATTAAAACTTTACCAAAAAGAAAAGTACTACAGTCCTTCAATTGAGAGAGATTTCAGCATGGCTGTTTATGAACTTGTTGTGAGCTCCATGTCACCTTCATAGGAGCACTTGGAAATATAATAGTCGGCCGCCTCTTGCTCTCTTCAACATAAGGAAAATCAACTGTAAAATGAAGGCTACGGCTCTCATGCCTAGCAAGTGCACTACTCACTGCTAACTTTGCACACCAGAACAGGTTCCTCATCTCACAAGCCTCTATCCCAACCATGGTAGGATCCCATCCTCAATTGAACAAGTACTTCTCCCACTTTGATTCTAGTTCTCCCAGTTTCCACTCTGCTGTCTTCAATCTACTTGCTGATCTCACTATGCCAACATATTCCCACATGATAGACTGCAGCTCCCTCCTTGTCTCCCTTGTCCTGTCAACAATGTCTGACAGTGCACCCCGTGGAAGAGATAAAAGTAGCTTTGGCCTTGACCATATCTTGGAAGCACGAAGATCCAGCTCTGATCTAGACATGGGCTAAATGGGGACTTTGAGTTCGTCTAGCGTCACCAAATTTGCTCACCAAACTCATCCCCATCAGTCGTGTGGGTGTGGGTAAAGTTGTAAACTTCACCTGAATTTTGAGGGTCCCACCCCCACATGGCTGTTGGGGATGGAGTTTGGTGACGCTAGCCCGTATTTTTAAACCATTTTTGAATCAGAGTAGTAGCGAAAAATGAGAGGATTATTCCTCTATATAACAAATCATTAGTTGAAAATTTGTCGACTAAGCATCTAGGCCGTGATAACTGAGGTTCGAAACCATATAAAAAATATAATATTACAGATGCAAACGTCGATTAAACTAACGCAAGTCCTTAGTGTGCAAGTCTGTCATTCATCTCAAAATATACTATAAAATAAAGGAGACTGATGCCTACTTTTAAGCTGTCAAGTCATCCTCACTCTCTATCGTCTACCAGTAGGTGCTACGTGAAGACAGTCTTCTACTTGAAAAAACCTGCATCACGAGCGGATGCTGAGTATAAAAATACTTTGTGGGATATCGAAACCCAATCATCAGCAATAAAATCAACAAGATTTGCATTAACATTTTATGCAACATATTATAGAGTTCCACTTAATTCTTTTATCAATCTTTCAGGCAAAGTCTTTTATTACTTCTCAGGTTCATGTTTAATAATTAAGTCTTTGTCCCGTATAGACAGACTCACTGAATGTCATTCCTACATGACAGACAGTTCCAATCAAATTTCATCAACATCTCAACACTGTAATAGCTGATCGACATATGATCATCATAGCCATGTCACATGGTTTTCATTGTCGGAGGTAAGTGGTCCCAACTGCATTCAAGATAACCACTACCCTTCCAGCTGCGTGGAAAAAAGGCCCTCTATGGCCGTGAGAATATGCTCATGTGGCAACCCACTCTCACCCTCACGCCGAAGCATTGTAGCTTACCCTTCTTTGCCTTTAGACCCAACATGCTCCAACTATGGAACTCATGACCATAGTTTTTGAGTCACTTCCATTCAAAAATTGACTCACAATCCCAATGACATTTTAGTCATTATCTTGATTAGGTTATTCTCAACCCTGAAGTTTAATCCTCATCTCATCATTTTATTATCTTTCATAAAATGATTAAATCTTTAAACTATCTAGGTTTATTAGTCAGATTTTTCCTTATCATCAAAGTCCTCATCTCGCAGTCAGATCAACATGAAATCAGGGACAAAAGCCCAGAAATATAATAACATAAAATACATAAAGATAATACATCAATTGAACTTGATAAGCTCTATCAAAAAGCCTAAAAATGATAAAATTGAGCTTATGTATCACACTGGCTCTGTATGTACTATACTGCACCACAATACACAGACGGACAAGAACTACCGTCAGTTGAAAGCCATACTAATTGTCGGTGGATGTCTATCGACAGTTCAATCTTAACCGGTTTGATTCAATAATCGACTTTGGTTCATAGTTAGACCGGTTCAGCTAGAACCTGTCCGGTCTGATCCTAGACCGAACTGGTCGCAAGGAGACAACCTGTTCTGGAGCCTCTGCTTGCACCGTGGGTGGGTGGTCGTCACGACGGCCGTCGTCGTGACGTCGCTATCCGACTAGCATCCTCCTCCCTTCTCCTCCTTTTCTCCACTAACCCACGATTTGTCCATGGTCCGGGCAGATTTGGGGGAAGGAGCATGAAATGGAAGCAGTAGAAAGCTGTCGCCTTTGCGCCTTTTACCGGTGTTGTCGTCGCCTCCATCGGCGAAAATATAATTAAAGCACAAAAACACAAAATAGACGAAAGATGTACAAAATCCGACCTCTACGCGCATTGGAGCTCGATTCACCGCTCGCCGGAATGTTGCCGGACTTCTCCTCCTTGTCGGTGCATCGCCGCCGCATGGGCTGCCGGATGGTGGCTCCCGGTGGCTCTGCCGCTCCTTGCTCCCCATGTCTATCATGGAATTCCATATCGGCGATATATCGATATCGGGCCCCACCCGATAAAACGAGACGGGCAAATATCGTTTTTTGTTTTTTTTTCAAATATCGCCGATATATATCGGCGATATATCGGTTTCGGACCGATATATCACTATTTAATAATAAAATAATATTTTCGGAAAAAAAAAATTCGAAAAAAAAATTTTTTTTTTTTAAAAAAAAGGGGAAAAAATTAACTTTCCCACTTGTTTCCCATCCTAATATGCATATTTTAAAATCTATGCTTTGTCTAAATTGATATAACTCATTTTAGAAGCTAATTTATGAAATTATATGGTAAAAACTAGTTTTTGACTACCGATATTTTTTTACAAATATCTCCGATATTTTGTCTCTTAAGCCAACCGATACGATATCGATATCCGATACGGAATTCCATGATGTCTATCTCTCTTTTATAACCAACAGGGGCTGCTGAGCCACCACAGCCGCCTACACCGACGGTTGTTATTTTTCTTCTACCATATGGATATGGATGGCAGCACGTTAAGTCTCCAATAGTAATGACACCTGCCCTGGAAGGTGTAGCTTCAGAGGACACAATGACAATATATAAAGGGTAGAATGGAACAGCTAAAGCCATCGACACAAACACCACTCAGCTTGACTCTCATGGCTGTGCTCAGTTCTATCCTCTCATGGCCTTCCCTTCTTTCTCTGTTCTTCCTACTTGCCATAGTGCTCTTAAATCATAAGAAGAAGAGTACTGGTAAGCTTCCACCAGGCCCCAGAAGGCTTCCCATCATTGGCAACCTGCACCAACTCACAAGTACACCGCACCGCGCCATGACCAAGCTAGCCAGAGAGCATGGCCCCCTTATGTATCTTCAGCTCGGCTGCTTGCCCCAAGTCATAGTCTCAAACGCTGAGTATGCCGAAGAGGTTATGAAAACCAAAGACATTGAGACGGCCAGTAGGCCGGAGATGCTGTCGTGGAGGAAACTCACATACAATTACAAGGACTTGGTCTTTGCACCATATGGAGAGTTTTGGAGGCAGATGAGAAAGATCGCCACACTTGAGCTCTTTACCGTCAAAAGGGCGCAGTCGTTCCAACCGGATCGCGAGGAGGAGGTGGCCAAGATGATTGAAACAATATCACAAAGTTCTAAGAAGGGAGGAGTTGTCAATCTCAGTGAGCTAACAATGGCTCTCACTAATAATGTGACTTGCAGGATTGCTCTTGGTAGGAGCCATGTTGTAGAAGCTCAGAAGACCAAGTTTCAAAGGCTTATTAAGGAGGCTCAGGCCATGTTTGCAGGTTTCTTTGTGGGTGATCATTTCCCGATGTTTGGATGGGTTGATGTTTTCACAGGGATGTCCGGTAGGCTCGAAAAGGTCTTCAACGAGTTCGACAGATTTTATGAGTCCGTCATCGATGAGCATATCTCCGCCAAGAAAGACGCATCCGAGCAAGAAGACTTCATTGATGTCTTGCTTGGAGTTCAAAAGGATTTCGACCTCACAAGAGATCACATCAAAGGCGTTCTTATGGTAAGTCACCTTATAATTAGATGAAATTATTTCATCACCCTCTTTCTCTTAATCTCGTTCTTATCACATCTAATGAATAAATAATAATTGTCTATATGAACTTTCTTTGCAGGATGTTTTCATTGCAGGTACAGACACAAGCGCATCCGTGATGGTATGGGTGCTGACAGAGCTAGTGAGGAACAAGAGAGTGATGATCAAAGCACAAGAAGAAGTTAGAAGAGTTGTTGGAAGTAAGGGAAGAGTGGAGGAGAATGACATCAAACACCTCGATTATTTGAGTGCAATAATGAAGGAGTCACTAAGGTTGCACCCACCAGCTCCAGTCATTCCCCATGCAGCCACAAAAAATTGCAATCTTGGTGGATATGAAGTTGAGGCCAAAACCAGTGTTATCATCAACATATATGCTATTGGAAGAGACCCACAATCATGGGAGAATCCAGAGGAGTTTCTACCAGAGAGGTTCTTGGAGAGCTCAATTGATTACAAGGGGCAACATTATCAGTTGTTGCCATTTGGGTCTGGAAGGAGGATATGCCCAGGGATGCATATTGGTGTGAGCATTGTGGAGCTCACCCTTGCAAGTCTTCTCTACTCATTTAACTGGGATGTGCCAGCAGGGTTGGCTGAACAAGTTATGGATCTAAATGAAACAACTGGCATCACTGTCCATAAGAAGCATCCCCTTCTTCTAGAACCAACAGTCTATAGTGTTTAGATATTTTTTTTTGGCGTCTTGGTATCTGGCAGAGAGAGAAAGAGAGAGTGTTAATTAAATAACGTAGAGAATAAAAACCATATTACCATTTGGGTAAACAGTGTTATAACTCTATGTAATCCATAATCAACTCTACATTATCATAGTAATATCATAATATTCAAGATTGCCAATCAGGTAGAATCCCTCTTTTTATTTCTCTAGAATCCCCTCTTTTTTTCTTTCGCAACAGTTAAGCATGTGAAGTTTGAGAAATGGGAAGATAGCTTATAGGCTTATGCTATATAATGATCTTTCAAGATAAACACATAAATGGGCACGAGAAAACTCTGTACGGGCCCTAGAGCGTAGAGTTTAATGTATTTATCATTTTGCAATGCAGACAAGCTTCATTGAATGCAGACGATCTTCATTTAAAAATGAAATTGATTTAAATAAAAATGTTAATAACTTTCCTACAGTTACTCTTAAGGATGATATCTATGTACCTTTGCAAAGACGATAATAAATAATTAAAAGAAGTTGATGATCGAATCAAGCGAAACACTTTGTCCTTAAAGACAGAATGTGCCCTCCCTACGGTGCAGAAAAACCCATTTTCTTAAGCTTTATAGAAATCCCATTGAAAACACACCCTTTCCCGTTAAATCAGACGCGTCCATCCGTTAACGATCATAAAAAACTAAACCGGACCCATTTTGTTGAAGCAAAATAAATTAGAAAATCAAACCAATTGAATTTGTCCTAAAATAATATTATTTTATTGACCCAACCCGGCCCTGCCGGCCGCGCGTGCGAACCGAACCGAGCCGGCCGGATGGACGGCGGCGGCGGCGGCGCGCGCTCGTGTGGGTTAGCCCACCTACATGCATGGGTCCAACATCTCTCTCCCCCACAAAAGTGGGGTGGCCATTGGGCCTAACTTCAAAGGCCAAACTTGGACCTTATATACCATCCACAACACCTCCTTGGTGTGGATGTGGGACTATTCATCCTTCACCCAATTCACTCATTCATATCAATAGTAAGTAGGTTTTAATATGAGTTATTATACCCACTTCTAACAGAAAATGCTACATGGACACCCAGGAATGCACAGGAAAACTTGCACAAAGCTGCAAATGCAGAGTTTGTGTGGATATGCAGGGCTCATCCCTGGGGTTGTGCCAGAATCGTGTAAACATGATCAACAAATGTAATTCATAGGTGCCATGTATACCAATGGTCGTCCTCCAACTTACATGCTTCATTCAACTCTTGAGCAGCTCAACAATCCTGTCATCAATCGACATATCCGCTACACGTTTAACCGCATGCCCTCATTCATCTACCCTATCACAACTGTGGTATCATAAACTAAGGCCAACCAATGTTAGAATATGTAATAAATGAATAAAGATTTTCGTTTCTTAACAACTTAAGCTTTTGGGAAACTTGGTTATCTTACATAGTATCTGAGCTCCAAGTTGTGGAAGGTCTTGGGTTCTAATCTCGATGGACGCTTGCATGTGAGGGTTAAAATATGTAATAAATCAATAAAGATTTCCGTTTTCTAACAGCTCATGCTTTTAGGAAACTTGGTTATCATACCGACAATACTTCGGGTGGTTAGAGGTCTCAATCCTCACCCCTGGTCGAGATAAATGCTTAGAGAACGGGAAATACATGAGAGAAAATTTCTTCTTCTCTTGAAAAATTAGAAGAACCAGAGTAAATCTACAGTTCAGCTGCCAATGATGCTGTTACATTTTCCTCTTCTTTTATTGGTCTTGCCTGCCTCATCGACAAACCCTATCACAAAGTTTCCCAGTTGATTATACCTCCGTTTCCTAGGATTTCTTCCTACTATTCATTTCCGCTTTGGCATTGAGAAGAAGAAGAATTTTCAATGATGTAAAGACCTGTGTTGTGTACAGTATTTATAGGGAAGACCCATGGAGAAAAATCCGGGGTGAATCCCTGTAGATCATGAGAGAATATTACAGAGGATCCCAGATTGGGAGTAGATCATGAGAGAATATTTCAGAGAATCTCAGATTGGGATTTAGTTCCCTTAATAGGCATAATCAGTTAGTTGATCACTCCTCCCATATATCCCTATACATCAATTTTCAAACACCAAGTTGTATCTTATCTCTCTCACAACTCTCAAAGTGTCATTAAACCAGGTCATATTTTTTGTTATTTTTGAATTTTGATTTTCATATTCATATTCCTACTATGTTCTTTGATTATCAAGGTGCTTGTTTAGGTTGTAAATATATCTCAACACTATACTCACCACATTCTATATTACTAGTCCTATTAATTATCTTTGAAAACTAAATAGGACAACTAATATGGATGGGAGGGAGTATAAATGTTTCAAGAGAAAACATGAATCTATTTATGAAGATAAAAAAAGAAAAATAGATATATTTTCTATTTTTTCTTGGTAATTAGAAGAGTGGATCCAAAGAGGAGCTCCTGATAAATATGTTGCAGGCTTCCCTTCACTTGTTGGCTTCTACATGATAGTTTGTGGAGAGAACTTGGGATCAGGTATGTTTCAGGCATATTTAGAAATCAGGATGCTACCTATTTGTTAAATTTGATTTTCTCATATTCCTATAGTATTGTAGAATGATGCTACTTTACCACCCAAATGTATTTTTTTTATCCTCTACCTTATTTATTTTATTTACACTCTCCGTGCAAGGACTGATCATAGTCTCCCTAGTTTGAAAGGTCCACATTTTCACTACAAATGATCGCAAGCTTGATATTCCAAACAAAGTTCTGGTTTATTTATAGCGGTGTCCCCTCTCATATAAGAATTACTTGAGGGAGTACCTCCTGAACTAGGAATTTACGTGAGGGGCGAGTCTTTTTTCTTTTTTACTTGTTAATGTTATTGGTATTATTCTCGGCAGGTATTGCATGCTATTGATAAGGCACCCTCCTTGGTTGTAGAGGCCTTTGCTTGTATTTTGGCCTAGCACATATACAGCTACAAGGAGATTCACTCATACTCCCTCCATTCTTATTTAGATCTACATTTGCAGTCCTTTTTTAGATGCTCCATTCGCTCAAATTTAAGTGGATTTTGAACCTCTTCTAAATCGCAGTAGCTGGGGTTTCCACCATTCAATAAAAATTAACCTTTTTTTTCAGATGGAGCATCTAAAAGAGGACAGAGGGAGTATTATTTAACTGCTTAATTGGAGAGACTGAATCCATTCCATGCCGTATTAATAATCAGGTGGGTCAAGTTTAGAAGGAGAAATTATCCTGTTCCACAGGACACGTGGTAGAGAGGTCCATTGGATGTCTAACACGTTGAAATGCATGCTAGAATATGTCGAGATCTGAATATCGACTAAAACTACTTTTTACATATTACCTGGCGCCAAGTTTGTTATTTCCATATGACCTGGTTTTTTTCGTGTTATCTCATATCACCTGGAATATGGACTTGGAGTACCAAAAATGCCCCTCTTGTATATTTATCGTGTTATGACTGTGCGAAGAGGGCGTGTTGGAGTTGTATACGAAAAGAAAGTGTTTCCGGCGATTTCTCCGGCAATTTCCAGAGGCGACTCCGCCGGCGAGTCCTCCGACGAATTCCAGCTGCCCCCAAGGTGTTCGAAGATCCGATTAACGTCCCCCCTGCTCGTCGATTTCTCCGGCGCCCCTTGTTGGATTTCGACGACACGACTGACGGACAGTGCAGTTTGGGCGGCGATTTGTCGCGTAAAACTCCTGGGATTTCGGGGACGAAGAAGTCCCTTGAGTTTCCCCTGCGGCTCCCCGCGCCTTCGAGCAACCGGCGGAGTGTGAATTCTGAGGTTCGGTTTGCGGCGAGGAAGCGTGTGAAAGGGCGTACGAGGAAATACACACATACACACCACTAAACCGCGGTAAGTTAGATAAATCCTTACTTATTTTAGTTCCAGAAGCTAAGAATTTAAGATTTATAATTTTTAAGATGAAGCATAAAGTCGTATTGTATACAATACGAATTGAGCATTAGTCGTGTAGGATGCAATACGACTGGAGCGTTAGTCGTGTAGGATGCAATACGACTATTATGATTGCCTGTGTTTCCAACACGACTGTTCTACTGACCACTCTACCTATCTCATTGCAGATGGATACAAAAGAAGATGAGTATATGGAGGAAATACCATCGGAAGAGGAGGAAGATCAGGAATTCTTCGTTGCACCTCGGGAGCGAAAACAGAGGGGCAGGAAGAGGAAGGCTCCGATGGACCCATCAGGCAAGAAAACATGCAATCCGCGACTGGCGGTGAAGACATATTGTCAACCGGGGGCGATGAAAAAGTGTGCGGCCATCTTACGGCGTCACCAAAGATGTTGCCAACTGATCAGAGAAGCTGGGTTCTCTGTCATTTTTGAAGGTGAGGACGTAGTTGTTTCTCGGAACCTGATCGACCATTTGGTTAGGTATTGGGATGAGGAGGCGAAAGTCTTCAATATCAAGGGGAGAACGGTACATTTCACAGAGCAAGAAGTTGCTCTTATCACTGGATTGCCCGCTAAGGGCGAAAGAGTTGAGGTCCTTCCTTTTGTGCCACGGCGAACGGAATGTGAATTCTTCAAAAAGTACTTCAGCGTAAGGAAACCGGACATTCCACATATTGAAGAAATCATTGACAAGCTTAGCGAGGGCGAAATGAAGATGCCAGAGGAGGACATGGCGAGGATGATCATCTGCCTCCTCATCTCCACGGTGTTGTTTCCACATAGCACGAAAGCGGTGCATCCCTCTTTCTACCCTTATATTGAAGACCTCCCAAGAATGAGCTCATACAATTGGGCTGAGGCTATTCATACGATGTTGGTTTCTGGTATAACCCACACCCGCAGACTAGTGGGTGGGAGAAGTAAAGGGCTGGGAGGTGGATACCTAAACGGCGCCTCATATGTCCTTCAGGTATGTAGTATTTGTATGTTTGTACAGTCTTCGAAAGGCTCTAAGTGTCGTGTATTATGCAACACGTCTTTTATTAATGTTGTTTATTATGCAACACGACTTTATTTATAGTCGACTATTATACAATACGACTTGATATATAGTCGACTTGAATTCAACACGACTGTATCCCCGACTTTTACTAATGTCTTCATCTGATTACTATGCAGATTTGGTTTTTTGAGCACACGACAATCTTCCATTCTGTGTTCGGCCCTACCAGTCCGAGGGCGAAAAGGTGGCCAGGAAGTGGGGCCCTAATTACAGAGGTGAAGATGGGTGCACAGAAGAAGCACCGTATGACCGACTACTGGAAGGGTCTATTCAATAATCTCGACGTATGGGAAGACGTTGTCGATGTCATCGTCCCCATGGACAAAGAGGCATCTCTCATTCCTTCGCCTCCCCCAGTGGCCCCTCAACCGCGACGACATAAGACGGAGAGGCCGGAAAGAAAGAGGAATCCTAAACAACCTACCTACTCTTCCTCGAGGACGGCTGCTCAGTCTACTGCCCTGGGCCGATTGGAGGGTTCGCTCCAGGGCATACAGTCACTAATTGAGATCGCCCTGTCGTCGTATGAGGAGATGGGAAGGCCCGTCGGACCTCTGGGAGAGGTTCTTCACTGTATCAAGGCATCTGCCGCCACAGCGTCAACGATGTTAGAGGGTCACAACTTTGACCATCCTGCTGAAGAGAAGAGTGAAGAGCTGAAGAAGGAGACGAAGGAATCACAGAAGAAGGAGAGGATAACGAAGTCATCATCGGTCCATCACAACGAGGAGGCAAAGAAGCGGCCCGATGACAAGGACCACGTCAAGCAAACTCCGATGGTCATGCGCAGAAAGGAGCTGGCGCACAAGTCAGCCAGCGATTCATTGCACTGGGGTAAAGGTAAGTTGGAACACGATTATTTAATCTTTCGTGTTGCATACAACCCGACTAGGTATTTTTCGTCTTGCATTCAACACGACTAGCTAATTTTTCGTATTGCATTCAACCCGACTATCTAATTTTTTGTGATGGATTGTACACGACTATTCCTTCTTTTGTGTTGAACTCTGCACTGGGGTAAAGGTAAGTTGGAACACGATTATTTAATCTTTCGTGTTGCATACAACCCGACTAGGTATTTTTCGTCTTGCATTGAACACGACTATCTAATTTTTCGTATTGCATTCAACACGACTAGCTAATTTTTCGTATTGCATTCAACCCGACTATCTAATTTTTTGTGATGGATTGTACACGACTATTCCTTCTTTTGTGTTGAACTCTACACAACTATATTATATTTCTTGCTGTTACTAATACGAATTTTGAAAATGTCATTTCAGCTCCCATAAAGCAGGCGGATGCGGAAGATAAGAGTCGACGGGCTACAAAGAGAGCCGCCGCGAAGATGTTTTTGAAGAAGCTCCAACCAGAACTTGAGGAACACATGGAGCGTGCAGAAGAGGAGTCCCGGATGACGTACGGCCGGGACAGATTCCCCCCTGGTGTAGTGGTAAGGAGGAGAATGAGGACTGTCAATTCGAGGGAATCGCAGAGGCTTAGGGAAGAAGACCATATACGGAGAATGGCGGAGGAGAGGGCGAGGAAGAATTTGGCAGAAGATCCGAACGCCGACTCTGAAGATACCTTATCCGACCAACGAACAACCTCTATCATCGATGAGGTGATCTCTTCCCTACAGCAGTCGGATATCCAAACGGCCAAGGATGATGAATGGGCAAAGGAGGAGGCGGAGAAGAAGGACGATGTTTCATTGGCAAAGGAGGAGGAGGAGAAGAAGGAGGAGGATGAGGCAAGGGAGGAGGTGAAGGAGGAGGAGGTGAAGGAGGCAACTGGCTTAACGTTATCCCAGGCTGTTGACGTTGATGTCCTGCAAACCCCAGAAAAGGCTAAGCATAAAGTTGATCTCCCAGAAAACTATGGTAATTTGGAGTTATGCTTCGACATGGGGGTGTTGTTAGAGCGGGATAGAATGGAAATATCAGGATGGATAGCCAATCCAAGGAAGGCTTATCCTATCCCAACACTATGTGATGATGACTACGTATCCCTTCTGCAAACAACAGAAATTAACACCAATGTAAGTATACATACTCGACCGCCTGAACCTTAAGTCGTATATAACATACTCGACTATTAATAAAGTCGTATATAAAGTACTCGACTATCTGATATAGTCGTGTATGTCGTTAGCACGACTATACCTAAAGTCCATTATCATTTGAATATTGCGAACTTCTGATTATGTTGTTGGTTTATACAGGTGATAGATGAATTTTTTGGTCTATTACGGGAGCGTAATGACAGAGAACGGCTGAAGTATCCGTTCAGTTATTTTGGATGTCACGCATTCAAAGAAATATTCGACAACGTAAGTTTTTCCTGCATCACCAGCGCTAATTTCACGTTTCCAGTTCGTGATTTTTGGAATTTTATTGCGATTTTGCAGGAATACATAGAAGGGGGCAATAATACAAAATTGATAAAAAAACTTGGGAGGATGCTCAAGGGATTGAACAGAAACATGTTCTATGCCTTTTTTCCAATCCGCACTGGTTCGCATTTCTGCCTCGTCTATGTACACTTCCCAATTGGTGTATGGCGTTTCTACAACCCCCTATCCGGCAAACCCCAGTTGTATCCACATCACAGGGTCGCAGCTGAGAAATTCACTAACTTTATGAACATTGTCATGGCACACACACTGGGACTCATCCGTTGCATCGACTGGAAGATGACTCAGATCGCCAAAGCGCCCTGCCAAGAGAACTCAAAAGACTGTGGCATCTTCATCATGATGTACGTGGCGCACTTCGCCTCCAATGTCAATCCACCTGAGTTTGATCAGTCATCAATTACACGAAAGTGGCGCCCAATAATTGCTGCGAGTATGATTCGCGGGGTTATCGACAGCGAGTTTGACGACGATCCAATCCGAAAGCAAAATCAGGCTGTCACAATTGCGGGGTTTTTGAGGATGTCGGATGAAGACTAGTATTCTTTTTCGATATTTTTTTGTACATGTAATCTATTACAGACGAAACTTTTTGTGGTTTTCTGCATCTTCTTCCATGTACATACAGTATGCTTTCAATAAATTCAAATTCATTTCTTCCATGTCGACAGAGTATTGGAAAGACGACAGGTTTCGACTCTTGAAAGACGACATCTGATATAGTCGTGTTGTCTCATATCCGACTATCTATATTATCGTATTGTATCATATACGACTATCTATATAGTCGTGTTGTATCATATACGACTTTCTATATAGTCGTGTTGTATCATATACGGCTTTCTATATAGTCGTGTTGTATCATATATGACTTTCTGTCAGACCATGACCATGACGGAGTATAATTTATTTTTCTGTCATGTACGTGAGGAATGATGGGCGTCTTTCAACGACGGGAGGGCGCTTATACAAGACGACACTTATGCAAAATGACACTTGCATTCAAAGAAATATTCGACTACATGCATACATTAAGGTAGAGTAATATTTGTTATACATGAAATTGTGATCGACCTAAGTGAAGAAGGGTGGGGCCTTAGGTAAGCCAGAGGGTCGTCTCGGCGCTGAATCATCCGTTCCCAGGTTGCCTTGTTGCGGGAGTCTTCGATATCTGCGCTTCCTTGCTTCTTTCGCAACCGTTGGGTTAGTACACCTTTTACGGTTGTGACCAACTTGTCGACAGTTGCCACATCTCACCCTCAACCTCTCTGGCGAGTCAGGCTGTGACTCGATTCTCTTTGTCTGTCTCCTACCCCTATTTGGAGCATCGAGCATGGGCGGTTCGCATTTGAATAAAACCCTGTAATCCCCCCACTGACTCCTGTCTAAAGTAGGGAAAAGTACTTCTTCATACGTTGTGCGGTACAGACATGCATGGTACCACTTTTCACAATATTCCACCGGGTCGAAACTCCTCTCATCGATACATGCAATGGCGTGCTTGCAAGGAAGTCCCATGCTCTGGAAGAACCCACATGTGCAGGTTCTCTTCGTTAGGTCAACAACATCCTGAGGGAAAGATATGACAACAACATGAATAGTCTTGTTGTGAAATAGTTTTCTTAATATAATAGTCGTATTGTCGCTAAGACGACTATATCAATAGTCGTATTGTGACTAATACGACTATATCATTAGTCGTGTAGGCGACAACACGACTATATAATTAGTCGTCTATTTTACGATACGACTATTCCGGAATTGAATTATCAGAAACCATTGCGGAATGAATTCTTACCACATGGTATAAAGATGTGACTTCAAACTGCCATAACGATAGCGGTTGCACTCTGACTGTTCCAGCACTCTTATTCCTCATTTCGTTAATATGATTGTGTGCATACTTGGTTAATGGTTTCGTTAGCCGTTCTGCTTCCATGCGGCGTCTCTCGAAATGGGAGGTCATGGTCGCACGAGTTTGCTCGATCAACCGAGTTATTGGCCAAAATCTAGCCTTCAATAGCATATTATTTGCACTTTCTGATATGCTTGATGTGAGAATCCCATATCTTTTACCAGGATATTCCACGTTAGCCCAATTTTTTTTATTGATCTTCTCAACATATTTCCATGCCTCCTCATTGTGGTCCTTCATCTTTTGCATGATTTCATCAAATTCTGTTCTCCGGAAGCATTTTGCAGCTCGGAATAGAAGGTCTTTCAAGTATTTATCCTTCCATTGATTAAGCATATTGGCAGCCATATGCCTTAGGCAAAACCCGTGGTGAGCCTTAGGAAATACATCAGCAACCGCTCTCAGAAGTCCCTTCTGTCTATCCGAGACAATTGTATCCAGAGATGCCGGGGGGTCCGTAAAGAGGGTGGCTTTGAGTAGGCTAAGAAACCACTTCCTGCAAGGCAGCAATCAGAGTGAAAGCAGATTCAAGAAGAGATGGGGGTACACAGTCGTATACGAAAGAAGACGACTGTATTAGTAGTCGTGTTGCTCGAATACACGACTACTCATACAATCTTTTTAGCATACGTACCACGAATTTATAGTCTGTTTCTCAACAACTGCAAATGCAACGCACATTAATTGTTGGTTCCCGTCGACTGTTGTTGCAACCAATAACACTCCGGGGTACTTTCCTTTCAGGAATGTTCCATCAACTGTGAGCAGCGGCCTAAGTGATCTTCGGAATGCTCTTGCGACCGGGCCGAAGATCCAAAAGGCACGTCTGAACTCGTATCCGGCTTCCTCATTTTCAATTTCCGGAATATCACAACATCTTTCAATCACCACATATGTACCTGGATTACACCGCTCTAATTCCTTTGCATAATGGGGCAAAATACGATATGCATCTTCCGGGTTGCCATCGATCAATCGTATCAATTCCTCTTTCGCCCTCCATGCCCTTTGATAGTTCACTTTGACGCCCCAATGTTTCTCAATGTACTGTTGGATATTAACCGTTTTTATGGAGTTTGAATCCTTGTGGAGGTCATGACACTTCCGTGCAATCCATAAGTGTGAGGCCAATGGATGATCTTTAGAACTTATCAAAATGTCGCATGTATGCCTTCCTTCACTCCCTGTCACGGTGACTCCGTCAACTAGATTCGAAGCCCGTATGTACCACTTGCACCCTGTAATCTTGCACTTTGCAGCAAAGGTGTCCTTGTTCTCGTCCGCCACTTTGAACATGAATTTCCTCTTGATTGCCAAATCAGTAAGAACCATTTTGAACTGTTTTATACTTTCGAATCCAGCCCCTAAGGCAAGTTGTGCCTCATAGTCGTCTCCTTGCAAACTGCCGCTCAACATCATCTCCTCCTCATATTTTTTTGCAGGACCGGCCTGCGGTGAAGAGGTACCCCAATCCCAACCACCTTCACCATCAATATTGTTGTACTCATTGTCGTCCAAGTCTTGTGCCCCCGACGTGACAGATTTTCCTTTAGAAGTGGATGCTCTCGCTGCTTGTTGGAGTTCTATTCCTGACACAGACTGGTCTCCTCCCGTCGGATGCGGCCCGGGAAAAACTGGTAGTGTGAGAGGCTCGTCCCAGTCATCTGCAGACCACGGTATTTGTTCATCTTCAAATAATTCTTCTTCATCTGGATCTTCTTCTTCGTCTTCATTTTCATCTTTCTCTTCATCCTCGGCTTCATCCTCATCTTCATCTTCACCATTGATCCCATTCATCTGACACTGGTTATCGACTTCATTCGGAAATTCATCCTTTGTATTTTTATTACCATCTCCCAATCTGCGATAACAACATGGTAAGAATGGCATGCATATTGTACAAAAACGTCTAAACGACTTGATTATTTAGTCGTATTGTCGACAACACGACTTCAATTCCAGTCGTCTTGTATGCAACACGACTTTAATTCCAGTCGTATTGTATACAATACGACTTCAATTCCAGTCGTCTCGTATGCAACACGACTTTAATTCCAGTCGTCTCGTATGCAACACGACTTTAATATATGTCCACTCGTTAATTTCACCCCTTACCTCACGGTTTCAATAGAAAAATTTTCATCTTTTCCTCCTTCAAAGGCTGGTGCAGGTGACTTATTCCCCGGCCTGCACGGCCTCTCCTGTGGTGTCTTACTGGCCGGCCTCCCATTTGGAGGCATTGAATTCTCGCCGTCCTTATCCACAGTGGAAACCATTTGCTTATTGGCAATGGAATTCTCTGTGTTGTTATTTCCAGCAGAAGTCCACTCCACGTATAGATCGAGTGGTCCATCTGTGCATCGCCTCTTGTTGTGAAGAATGAATATTGTCTTCACGTCTTCATCGTCTTCAAGGACGTATCGGGTTCCACAACGAACAAGATATGACAAAGACAATGTACCGGATGGAGACTTCAGCGGTAATCTTTCTTCCACTTGTTGCAACAGTCCCATGTACTTTACTTGTGTATCTATAGACATGAGCTTCAGTTTCCCACCCACATACCCATCAGAATTTGTGAATATTCCATCGTAGTGTAAGCACAAAGGTATGAAATCCATCCTTACCTGGTATTACAATAACGAAATTAATTAACAAACCTTGATTGAAAATAGTCGTGTAATAGTCGTATTGTAAAATACACGACTATAGTTATTGTCGTATTAGGGAATATACGACAGTAGGAAAAAGTGGAACACTGTGCAAATTTTCAACTTACATCTCTCGATCAAATTTACATTATATCAAACGTTGAATTTCAAGTTGACGTACCATTTTTGAATGGGCGATGACTCTTTCACAGTTGTGTTAGTGTATCAACTGCTTTCCCGCTCTTTTTTCGTGTTTTGGCAGCAATATAACTTTTCCTGGTTTAGACAGCGCCGGCGCCGGCGACGTTATGGCCGGAGCTGCTGCACGGAACTTCTCCGGAACACCTTCTTCTCCGGACCGCCTTTTCCTTCTTCTCCGGAACGCCTTCTCAAAAAAATGCAAAAACCCCTGCTGCCATATATAGAAGGCAAGGGTATTTTGGGTAGGTTCCAGGTCATATGAAAGGAAATAGCTTTTTCCAGGTGATATGATAAAACCAAACCCGGCGCCAGGTAATATGTAAAAAGCCCAGTAGTGTATGTAACTGACCTTACAGACCACGTGGTGGAACCTTTCCACTCGATACTTTCTTGTTCAAATGCCAGTGAAGACCTTCCCTATCACCCTGTGTTGCGATCAGTCACATACATCGGAAACAAAATTTCGCTGATTGTCTAGCAAATTTCGCTTTAGATAATAATTTTTGTTGTTGATTAAAATCACCGTCTTCGGTTCTTCGTGATATAATGGGGGCATATATCTCTTTGTTTTTTGTAGCCCTTTTGAGGCTTTTTGGCACCAATGAAGGCTGTTATCATTTCTAAATTATGCAGCTTTCACTGTAGCTTAGACAGCAGGGAGAAAGCATCCATGTGAGAGAGGCGACAGCCTTCTGTTGCAGTGTCATGCAACATCATGTGATTTTGGTTCTGATTGATCCATCAATATAGCTGGCAATATTGACTCCACTTGCAAATCATGTATACCAATCACCATGGCTTCTGTTCATACCCAACTGTCCATGTGATGTGTTTCTTAAACTAACATTCCAAGGTCCAACTTTGCTTAGCCTCCATAATCTGCATGTCCAAACAATTTTGGCTTATTACAAAATCATGATTTAGCAGTAAACTGTCAACTTCAACTACAACTTTTTGTGAAATCTAGGATCTTACCGAATCAATTCCATGGAATAAGATAAATAGAAGGTTTTTGTGCTTTAAGCCCTTCGGTAGGGAGATATACTAACCACAATGAGAACAATGGCTTCTCTGAGGAGCCAAAGATATCAGATCTGTTTTGCATTCTATCTTCTAGTGGTGCTCCAAACCAATACACTGGGACATCAGTACAAGGTGGGAGACCTCAGTGCTTGGGGGATTCCCTCTTCTGCAAATCTCCAAGTCTACACCAACTGGGCTAAAAGGCTAGATTTACAGATTGGAGATTCACTTTGTAAGTCTCTCTGCTATCTATCTATCATTCCTATTAGTCCCCCTTAGTCTGAGCCTCGGCTCATGCGCGCTGGCCAATGTCCGCCGGGGCACCAAGGCAGGACGCGCGTTAATATAAGGGCACACCGGACTGTATCACCTGCCCACCCATTGGATTAGCATGCATGTTAACTTTTTCACTTTCTTATTAAATTGAAATTGAAGACATAAAAACCAGATTCTTCTTTCCATGTTGGTTTCAATGCCTATTGCAAATGGTATTGATTTCTCAATTTTTTTGCCAATTGTGCAGTTTTCCTTTACCCACCAAGCCAGGATTCAGTGATCCAAGTCACAGAGCAAGCATTCAACTCCTGCAATGCCTCGGATCCCATTTTGTACATGAACAATGGAAACTCACTTTTCAACATCACTTTGCCTGGTAGATATTACTTCACAAGTGGTGCAGTTGGGCACTGCCAGAAAAGGCAGAAGCTTGAAATTGCAGTACTTTCCTCTGATGGATCTACTCTGTCTCCCTCCTCTGCTCCTCGTGGAGGACCAGCTGTTTCACCTTCTTATGCAAATGCCTTTGGATCAATCCCCGCCTCGTCTGCAACATCCATAAGCAGATCATGTTACATTGTTTTTGCTACTGGATTTGCAGCAGTGCTGATGGCAAGTATATGATGTAGTAGCTATGATGTTTTGAAATGAACTTTTTTGTACTGGATATGGGAATGTGGATTTAGAAGAGATTTGATACATCGTATTATTTTTGGTTTATGGAAAACAATTATTTTCTTCTTTTTTCGATGTAGAAAACAATTATTTTGCTGTCCAAGGAATAATCAAATAAATATGGCGCTGTCTGTAGATTCTACTTCTATAAATCAGACAATTTTTTCCTGTTTAGAAGGTATGGTCTAACAATGCTTGATGGATCTGCTACTTGGCGCGTCTTCATTTAGCTTTTTAACTCATCCCTTTCCAAGTTGCTTACTTTGCTAGATTTCTCTATTACGCTTTTGCGCATACTTGATGGTAACTAAAAGAGGGATTTGCAGATTCCGATTGAACAATTTTTTCGTGCATATTGCACTTTGGTAGGTTTCGGCAATTTATCCCACTAGCAAAGGAAAAAAAGGATTTTGACAATTTATCACTAATTCCACTGTATCATTAAACTGATTTCGTGATATCATTCCTCTTGAAAACTTGACTTGAGGATATCATTAAGGATGAGGAGTTCACCACCCCACGGTTTAGCCACCCCGCACCCCTTGTACACAGAAGGTGGACTTCCAAGGTCTGTGCAGTGGACATCCATCGACTCTGTAAAGGGGTGGGCTAGCTAAAACATGGGGGGTGGAGAACTACTCATCCTATCTTTAAATTGAACTTTAAATTGACTTACCAATAGTAAAATTGGGGGAGAAATTCTGCACCTGTGGCGACTAGGACTTGGGAATCTCTAAAACTTCAAATTAAAACGAAAATGGTACTCCAACAAAAACCCTCCAATGAAAGCATCCAATTCTCAAAACCTTCCATGTTAAATGTCGGGGACATTTCATTTTTCATTAAAAAAAAAGTCCACCTACTAGGTAAACCACTGAGTGTGGATAGTGCAGCAATTCTATCCCAATCAAAACAAATTGTTGAAGCACTGATTTAGTTCATTTTGGTTTTTTAATGAGGATAAAGATTTTTGAACGGAGGGAGTACATCATAAGAAAGCAATGATGCCCATCAACCACCTTATCCAACTTAATGTACCCTTGCTTATTGCATTTTTATTGTATTGTACATGTATATTGAACGTGGTATGTTTTAGATACAATAGGCAATTAAGTTGTAAATACGGTAGGCAATTAAGTCCAATTACCTACAAATTCTTAAGTCTCCCATTTGACTACAGTAATAGTATCGATATAGATATAGATTAGGAGCATGATGATGGTCATGATGGTCTTTATAATGCCTTTGTAGCAGTGTGATGGTAATATAACATGAACTAGTAGTAGTATGACAGTAAGCTTAGGTACCCGATATTTATAGAGAAAATGAGTCCTTAAGGATTGGTTGTAGGGAAATGGGAACGGACGGAAGGAACATACAAAGTTTGTATGGTCACATATCACGTGGCTCATGTTCCATGAATGATCACTCTTTCCCCTAACATAACCTTCTAACAAATGTAGTGGATCTCTATATATGCACATTAAACTCATCATCTAAGTATCTACAATTACAATTGTTTGTTACATAGGAGAGCATGAAGTATATGTTATGCCTTGGAAAAAGAGGTGACAGAAGCCGCAGCGGCAGAGGAGGCATGGCAGGCCGGGAGGTGGAGCTTTGGAGTGCAGGTATATGGTTTACTGGATTGGTGGTGATGAACTAAAAGTAGGTAAAGGTACTTGACTAACTCCTAGCTGCATGCGTGGAGGTTCTCACCTGCACAAGGCCATATCTAGCATTCCGCACATTTTTGGGAAACCGATAGAGTGTACTGTAGGCCCATTTCCATAAATCGCACTTATTTTATGCTTTTACGTAATTATCTTTTGTTTGTTTAATTTACTGAGTTATAGAGCTCTAGTGGAAGTTCCCATTTTATATGCAGTGAAAATTCCAAGCTGTTCAGGTAGCAATGATGCTGTGTTGCAAAACTATTGGTCCAATACTCTCAGTTGTAGCTCTAGAGGTGGCCTTGTCAATATTTTCTGCTGAATCCTACTGTCTTCAACATGAAACTAATAACTGTCTCTTTACTGTATTAAAATGATCCATATTTATATATACAGAGAGAGACCGGTTTACATGAGATCATTCTCGTGTAGCTTACATGAGCCAAGCCATCTCCCTCTGTTAGATCAAGATCTGATGGTGGGTATCAAATAACTACGTAGGTAAGTGTGAATCATCACTATCATTAAATCTTGATCTGACGGTTCAAGATTACTTGGGCTCATGCAAACTATATGAGAACGATCTTATTTAAACGTTTCCCCTCTCTTTCTATCTATCTATATATATAGAGGGGTGATATAGTAAGCCACATCCTTTTGTGAGCCAGATGAGCCCCTTCAATCGTGGCCGCTCGTGGGTGATCTCACGTCTGAACTATATTGCCCTAAACCCTAAACTATCTAGAGCTGGAACATCCAATCAGGTTTAATTTTTTTTCCCATATTGCCCCTTCAAGGACTGCTTTACTTTTTTACTTTCCCTTCCGATGGGGCAGAACCTGGCTTCTCCCTTCTTCTCCTTCTTCATCTACTCCGACCTCATCTTCATCGTCATCGCCATCACCTACCAGCCCCCTAACCCCTGGCTCGACTCTCCTCCCCCGAGCAGCATACCCGCACCTCCCTCTCAGCCCCCTCCTCCCCCGACCCCGACCACGCCCGTGCTGCCTGCGAGCACCTCCACCGCCAGATCCTCCCCTTCAGTCCGCTGTCTCCCCCTTCGAGCGCCCAACCGATTTACATTCCCATCAGTGTTGAAGGCGTGTGCTGAAATGGCTGGAGCTGAAGAAGGGCAACAAGTTCATGGCCACATTGTGAAGCTTGGAAGCGGACACATTTGTTTTAAGCAATCTTTTAAGAGCGTATGTCACTTGTGGCATGATGGAGAAGGCACGCCAACTGTTTGAGAGAAGTTTTGAATTAGATGAAATTGATTCAGAAGATGCTGAAGTTGTTATGTGGAATGTTATGGTGGATGGGTATCTGAGAATGGGTGATATTCTCGTGGCAGGACACTCGTTTAATGAAATGCCCCGAAAAGTGTTATATCTTGGAATGGGATGATAACTGGGTATGCACAGAATGGCTTCTTTAAGGAGGCCTTGGATATTTTTTGAGAGATGTAGATGAGCAATGTTAGACCCAATAATGTCACCTTGGTGGGTGTTTTACCCGCAATTTCGCATTTGGGGGCACTTGATTTGGGTAAATGGGTTCATGCATATGTAGAAAAAAAAGATCCAGGTTGATGAGGTGCTTGGTTCTGCCCTCATTATATGTATTCCAAGTGTGGGAGCATTGATAAGGCCCTTCAGCTGTTTGAGGGGCTGTTCCAGAAAAATGTGATCACTTGGAATGCAATGATTGAGTTGGCTCCCAATGATAGTGGTTCTTATGCATGTGCTTCTGTCAAATATACATGCGTCTTTAGGCAACTGGGACGATGTTGCTAAGGTGAGATTAATCATGAAGAAGATGTGAATTTCTGCTCCTATTGCAATGAAATGTAGGTAAACAAAATAGAGCACAGAGAGAAAAGGGGGAAAAACCTGGTGTTTTCACTGGTAGAGTAAGGTCGAGGGTTCTTCATCTGATTCAGAAGGAAGGAGCTTTTCTCTCGAGTCAGGAGTTAAAGTCGACTCTATGAAGGACTTAAAGCCATCATCTTGCCACATGAGTCCGCTCCACCACTCTCTATCATCTTCAATTTGACATTCTGTGAGCCATCGATGCAGACTCTGTCGATCTCAGCTATGACGGGTTTGCGGTGGCGCTCGAAGGGGGAAACAGTGGTCTGGAGGGGAGGATCTGGTGGTGGAGGTGCTCGCGGGCGGCGCAGTCGGTGTCGGGGGAGGAGGGGCTGAGAGGGAGGTGCGAGTATGCTGATGGGGGGAGGAGAGTCGAGCCAGGGGTCGGGGGGCTTGTAGGTGATGGCGATGACAGTGAAGATGAGAGCGGAGCAGATGAATAGGGAGAAGCCAGGTTCTGCCCCATCAGAAGGGAATGGAAAAAAAATTAAGCAGTCGAGTTCCCTGAAGGGGCAATACGGGAAATAATAAATTTAACACTGATTGGATGCTCGAGCTCTAGACAGTTAGTCGTGAGATCACCCACGAGCGGTCACGATTGAAACGGCTCATCCGGCTCACAAAAGGATGTGGCTCACTGTATCATCCCTATATATATATATATATATATATGGGAAAAGTTTAAATGAGATCGCTCTCATATTGCTTATATGAGGCCACTTTGAATCGTAGGCATTAGATCTTCCTCTGACAGCTACAAATATCCATAATGATCTCACCCACTCCTTGATGTGACACACTCACCTACCCACTGATTTGATATTCACCCTCCGATCGGAATCTAACGGCAATAAAGATTGACCTCATGCTCCTTATATGAGAACGATCTCATGTAAACTTATCTCTCTCTCTCTCTCTCTCTCTCTATATATATATATATATATATATATAGAGAGAGAGAGAGAGAGAGAGAAATTTAAATGAGATCGCTCTTATTTAGCTTATATGAGGCCAGTTCAACTTGTAGTCGTTGGATCTTGATCTCCACCCACTGATTTGATACCCACCGTTAGATCAGAATTCAACAACCTAAAAGACTATTCTCATTCTCCTTATATATAAAAATGATCTCATGTCAACCGGTTATATATATGTATGAGAAAAGCTTAAATGAGACTTGTTGTATTGTTGATGGGCCCACTAATACTCCCTCCATCCCACAAGGATTTTAAATCTGAACTAACATTAGTTCAATTTAAAAATCCTTATGGTGATAATAACTATGGATAGAGGGAGTATGTAAGTAATCTTGGTTGGCGTAAAACCAATGAGATGTTGGTGTGATGGCCAAGGCGCCACTTCCCGGAGTGAAGGTATTGATTTCCAACCCTTACTCCGTTGGCCATCTACCTGAGATTATATCCCGATTTACCCTGTGCGTACTTCCTTGTATGCAGTCGAGGGGAATTGTGCCCCTTCTAATCGGTTCCTCTTCTAGTTGGTTCCTAATGACTATATCTCGGATGACATGATTATTACGCCTATATGCACAGCCTGCCAATGTGGAATTGGAAATTCTGCTTCCATATGAGTCGAGTTCAATTTGAAGCACCATAACTTGTGAAGGATCGGTGTCGGCTAATTATGGCACCTACAAATTTTTCCCTTTTCTTTCTCGTTCAGATCATTTTTTTCTTCGGTACATCATGAAACCTCTCTTTCTAAACCTACCCCCCAAGGTGTCACAAGGTTCGAACCTGTACCTCTCCCTCAACTGGGGAGAAGCCCTACCACCACGTTGAATGAAAATAAATGTATATTATGGGGCACCAAGACAGGCGGCTCCACATGTTTTAGGTGGGGTCGACAAGTAGTGACCAATCGGATTAATCCTGACCTGTCGCCCGGTCAACGTATAACAGAACTCAACATTGGTGGTCAGGTCGCGTCGGTTAAAATGATGTTTAAAACCTTTCTTGTTTCTTGTGAAGTAATTTTGTGCAAGAGCTCGTGGACATACCAAACAACATTTCGAGTAACATGACCCATGTTAAAAAAAAGTCATCCAGCTTTATGGAGTATCACGTGGAGCTCTGCACCGTATAATCATGGCATGGAGATCTAATAAGTTTCTCTCTACCGTTTGGGCCGTGATTAATATTTTGTTACATTATAGTATTCATATTTTTTTCGCTTACCGTTGAAACACCTCAGGTCATGTTTCACGCTAGACTTTCGCTTACCGTTGAAACTGTAGGGTAATTGAGCCGCAACGGAAGCGAATTTAGGATTTTAATCCGTTTGATGTGGGTTCTCAAATTTGGGTATTTTCCTTAAATCAACAAATCAAACTCAAAGATTATGAAATTAGAAACACCAACCTTCGGCCTTTGTGCCTACGAATCACTCCATGGATTAGAATATGTCCGAGAACACCAAATCCTTCACCGATCGAGTGTAGAACCTTGTGAAAAGCTATATTCCCCGAATTAGCTTTTTCACCCAACGAAATCAAGGTCACCAAATCAATGTGATTGTAACCAAAAGTCGCCCTTTTTCAATTGGCATTGAGGGCGTCCCCTCTATTGCCCTTAATAAGGCATAAATCCGTTACAAATCATGCCAATTTCGGTTTCCCGAAATTGCTCAACAGAATTTCCAAGATGGTGACTCATATTTGACAATTCCATTTTGGTCGTACCAAAACGGCTAATTCCAAATAAGTGATTTCCGGATCGGTGATGATTACAGTGTCTCTTCCAATTTAGTGTGGACCGGGCCCACGGAAGCCTAACTACTCCACATGCCTACACACGCACGAGAGAGCCGACTCCTCTCAATAAAGACAAGTAAAATGGGACAAGAACCCATATTTACTTACATCCCCCACTATGGGTTCTTTGTTCATATTTGCGATCCACAGTGACTCGTGCACTAGTCCTGTCGTAATCCAAAACTATGAACATGTTTTACAAATAGATCCGTCGTTAAGGCCTTCGTTAACGGATCAGCTAACATCTCAACCGTAGGAAGATGACTCACTGTCAACTTTCCCCGTTGTAGCATGTCAAACACATAAAAGTAATGCACCTCTATGTGCTTAGCTCTTGAACTGATCTCCCCATTACGGAGTGTCGACACAGTTGCCAAATTATCACAATAAATTTGGACAGGAGCATCAGTCCACTATTCTAGCTGTAACCCAGCTAGAAACTCTTTAATCCAAACTGCCTCGGAAGTTGCTAAACTGCATGCAACAAACTCAGCTTCCATCGTGGACTTAGTAACGCATTTCTGCTTCTTACTAGCCCATGCCACGGCGCCGCCACCAAGCATAAAAACATAACCGGCAGTGGATTTCCTGTCATCCTTACACCCGGCATAGTCTGAATCACTATAGCCTTCCAATGACAGGTTCTCAGCCTGATATGTGAGTTTCATATCCTTGGTACCCAGCAAGTATCTGAACACCCGCTTTATAGCTTGCCAGTGTTGCATACCTGGGTTAGCCTGATATCGACTCACAAGGCTTACTACAAAAGCCAAATCAGGTCGAGTGCAGTTCATGGCATACATCAAGCTGCCAATAGCCTGCGCATATGGCACAGATTGCATCTTCAGACGTTCCTCGTCTGATGCAGGTGCCATTCTTTCGGACAAAATTGTCCCTTTATAAATGGGTGAATCTATGGTCTTCCAACCAATCACATCAAAGCGTTTCAATACACTCTCAATGTACGATTCTTGAGATATACTTAGCCTCCTCGCTTTTCTATCTCTCTCAATCTTCATCCCGAGGATGTAAGATGCTTCACCCATATCTTTCATTTCAAATTGGGTCTTGAGCCATTCTTTAAGACTGAGAATCATACTAGTGTCATTCCCCATTAATAATATGTCATCTACATATAGTGACAATATCATAAATCTACTCCCATCTCTAAAGGAGTATACACAATGGTCATAGTCATTGGCCACAAAGCCATATTCACTTATCACCTTGTGAAAAGTGAAATACCATTGTCTTGGCGATTGTTTCAGTCCATACAATGATTTAATAAGCTTGCACACTTTAGTTTCCTCTTCGGAAACAACAAACCCCTCGGGTTGTTCAATGTAAATCTCCTCCTCTAAATCACCATTTAGGAAGGCAGTCTTTACATCCATCTGGTGCAACTCTAAATCTAAGTATGACACAATTGCCAACAAACATCGGATCGAGATGAACCTGGACACTGGAGAATAAGTCTCCTTGAAGTCTATGCCCTCTACTTGTGTGAAACCTTTCGCCACAAGTCTAGCTTTGTACTTCTCTATTGATCCATCAGCTTTGAGCTTCTTCTTGAAGATCCATTTACACCCAATGGGTTTCCGTTCATCTGGTAAGTCAACAATCTCCCAGACTTTGTTCTTTAAGATTGAATCCATTTCCTCTTGAACAGCCTTCTGCCATTCCTTGGAATCTGGACTACACATCGCTTGCTCAAATGTGACTGGATCACTAAGTACAGGTTCATCTATCGATATCTCATCTTCACCAAGCATGGCATAGTAATCCTTCAACAAAATTGAAGGTCTACGCTCTCTTGATGCTCGAGTTTCAACATCCTCATTAGATGTATTACCTATCACTTGTTCATTACTAGTGACAGTAACTTTCTCTTTCTCAATTTCAAAGAGTTCCACTTTCTGACTAGGAGTTTGTAGGTCTATATCTTCCTCAAGAAAATAAGCATCTCTAGACTCTATAACCCCCACTGTCCCATTTTCATGGTGTACTACAAATCGATACCCTTTCGAATGGTCACAATAACCTATAAAATTACATTTTATGGTCTTGGGATCCAACTTAGTTCTTAGTTGATCAGGTACCCTCACATGGGCCTTTGACCCCCACACTCTCAAGTTCGAAAAGTTTGGACGTCTTCCCGTCCATAACTCATATGGGGTCAATTTGATCGACTTAGAAGGTATCCGATTTAGTACATAAACAGCGGTGTCTAGTGCTTCACCCCAAAACTGCGTTCCTAGTTCAGAGTGGTTTAACATGGACCTTACCATGTCCAACAATGTCCTATTACGTCTTTCAGCGACTCCATTCTGCTGAGGGGTATACGGTAAAGTATACTGATGCACTATTCCTTGGTTTGTACAATAGTCCTTGAACAAATCAGATGTGTACTCACCACCTCTGTCTGTTCTCAGAACTTTAATCTTCCGTCCTAATTGGTTCTCAACCTCAGCCTTAAATTCCTTGAATTTTTCTAAGGCATCGGACTTTCTCGATAACAAGTACACATAACCATATCTTGAATAGTCATCTATAAATGTAATAAAATACATCATACCCCTTTGAGTCTTGACGTTTATAGGCCCACAAATATCTGAGTGAATGACCTCTAAAAGGTCAATTGCTCGTTGTCCTTTCGGAAAGGGTAGCCTAGTCATTTTGCCAGATAGGCAATCCTCACACGTGCACAAATTATCACTTATTCTAGGTAGTAACCCACTACCCGACATTCGGTGTAATTTTGTCGCATTCACATGACAAAGGCGTAAATGCCACAACAATGCATTATCAACAGCAACACAAGCAACATACTCAGAATCAATCATTTCATTATTAGCAAAATCATTGGATACATCAAGTTTGAATAAACCATCAACTAAAGAAGCAGTAAATAAAATATTATTTTTCTGCCCCACAGTTCCCTTGCCACCCTTGAACCTGACTTCAAATCCCTTTTGAGTCAGAAGAGGGATTGAAATCAGATTCCTACGAATAGTAGGTGCATACAAGACATCTGTGAGGACCAGGGTGTTTCCTCCTAAGAGAGGAACACGAACAGAGCCAATCCCCAGCACGTCACAATAGGTGTTATTCCCCATGTAGATCTTGTGCTCTCCGGGACTAATCTCTTTCATCTCTGCAAAAGACTCCTTTGTCATTGCCACATGACGGGTTGCAGCCGAGTCAAGCCACCAACCTCTAGTGTTAGTGTTCACAATCAGTGCCTCAGAAATCATACAAACAATGTCCTTTCCTCCACCCTGCTGTTTCTTTTTCTCGTTGCCCTGGGAGCTATTAGGACAGTTCCTGCTAAAGTGACCCATCTGGCCACAAGTAAAGCAGGCTCCCTTCTTCTTGTTCTTGGCCTTGTCTCCACCCTGGAATTGAGGCTTCTTCCCTTTCCTCTTGAAGTTCTTCTTTGAAGTGCCAGCATAGGACCCACCTTTCTTAGAGCCAACATGGTGAGCAAGGTTGGCAGATGCATTAGAGGCCCTCATATGCTCTCTCCTTTCCTGCTCCAAGCCCAGCTTGGCAGTAAGGTCATCGAGAGTGAGTTTCTTGTCACTCAGGTTCAACGCCACCACAACTGCTTCCCATGATGGAGGGAGGCTAGTGAGTATCGTAGACACTTGGACCCCCAATGAAATTGGATCTCCAAGCATCTCCAACTCACTAGCAATAATAGTCATGGCATTTATGTGCTCAAGCACATTCTTGCCCTCCTCCATCCTCATGTTGGTATAGCGAGTGTGGAGCAACCTGATA
This sequence comes from Houttuynia cordata, assembly GCA_039654745.1. Lineage (NCBI taxonomy): Eukaryota > Viridiplantae > Streptophyta > Magnoliopsida > Piperales > Saururaceae > Houttuynia > Houttuynia cordata. The sequence goes on along the minus strand of CM077505.1, from coordinate 36,277,688 downwards.
TGTGCCTCAGTATGCTCTCCATACCTCCTCTCAATGGCCTGATACATTTCTTTGGCCGATTTGTGCTTCTCAAAAAGCAACTCCATAGAAGGCTCCATAAAGGTAAGCATCGTGGTCCTTGCTCGTGCATCCTCCTTCCTGAACTTCTCGTACTCTCTCTTTTGAGCAGGAGTACTACTTTCACCCGAAGGTTCAATAACTTGGTCTAGTACATGACCCAAGTCGTCAAGGAATAGAATGTGACGGATGCGCCTCTTCCAGGTAACAAAATTGGTGGCATTCAACTTCTCAGTCTTTGCCAACTCACTGGAGACCATACGGGAAGCCATTGCAACTTTTATGAAATCAGCAAATGTTTCAATCAAATTGAAGATAAAAATCTACAATCAATGGAACAGGACAATCAGTGTAAAAAATAGCACAGTTTGAATCACTAATTACTATCAACAATTATATTATCAAGTGGCACAAATACTGCTTCAATATTAATTAATTTTTCAAATTTTATCCCTCCGATCGATCGTGTCAAATACCCGATCGATCGCAGCTTTTCGCTGTCAATTTTGTTCAACTTCCAGTAGATACGATCGATCGCAATTCGTGCCGATCGATCGTTTCCCTTTTTCAAAGCAAATCAATGATCGACGCCGATCGATGCCGAACGATGGCGATCGATGCCGATCGAAGCCGAACGATGGCGATCGAAGCCGAACGATGGCGATCGATGCCGATCGAAGCCGAACGATGCCGAACGATGGCGATCGATGCCGATCGAACCCGATCGATCGTTTTCCCTTTTCAAGAGACTTAACGATCGATGCCGAACGATGCCTGTCGATCGTGACCAGTCGTCTTCTCCGATTTTACCTTAGCGCGATCGATCGCTCTTGACGCCGATCGATCGCGACTGTAAAAAACGAGATTTTCAGTCGGCAAAAACCGCGAGGAAAATTCCCACAAATTTCTTGGAACCCTCACACCACCACGGAATCAAGGCTCCGATACCACTGTAGGGTAATTGAGCCGCAACGGAAGCGAATTTAGGATTTTAATCCGTTTGATGTGGGTTCTCAAATTTGGGTGTTTTCCTTAAATCAACAAATAAAACTCAAAGATTATGAAATTAGAAACACCAACCTTCGGCCTTTGTGCCTACGAATCACTCCACGGATTAGAATATGTCCGAGAACACCAAATCCTTCACCGATCGAGTGTAGAACCTTGTGAAAAGCTATATTCCCCGAATTAGCTTTTTCACCCAACGAAATCAAGGTCACCAAATCAATGTGATTGTAACCAAAAGTCGCCCTTTTTCAATTGGCATTGAGGGCGTCCCCTCTATTGCCCTTAATAAGGCATAAATCCGTTACAAATCATGCCAATTTCGGTTTCCCGAAATTGCTCAACAGAATTTCCAAGATGGTGACTCATATTTGACAATTCCATTTTGGTCGTACCAAAACGGCTAATTCCAAATAAGTGATTTCCGGATCGGTGATGATTACAGTGTCTCTTCCAATTTAGTGTGGACCGGGCCCACGGAAGCCTAACTACTCCACATGCCTACACACGCACGAGAGAGCCGACTCCTCTCAATAAAGACAAGTAAAATGGGACAAGAACCCATATTTACTTACAGAAACACCTCAGGTCATGTTTCACGCTGGACAGTGAAAAAACATGAATACTACCGTAGACGTGGAAATACACTATAGATATTTTGATTTTTTCACGCCCCAAACGGCCGACATTAGAATTTCTACATTTAATCCACTCTTATATGGAAGGAACCGCCTCGTGAACCTCCTCTCGCTATACTTTCGGCCTGCATGATGTTCTACTTACTTTGAACGTGAATAACAAATGTGCTTATATAATGAATTAGCATTACGGAAAGGAATAACTTAACATGTGCCCTCGCTCAAGTATGTAAGCGTGTGTTGGGGCTCACACAGCCCACCTTGAACCAAGGGGCATGCATGTGGTTCAAAACCCACCTGCACCTGTATTAACATGCACTGTCGGATTGAAATTCAAGGGCTCCGGGTGTCCCAACACACTTCAAGGCACGTGAGCCAAGATGTATATTAACAGGTTTTATTAAATGTGCTATTCTTGTGTATAAAAAAACTCTGCTATTCTTGACTTTCAAAGTCAATCGCTTGTAGTATCCATCCTTGAACTTGACTGACCAATTTGAAATCAACATCTCAAGTCGTAAAAACCCCATTCATATTGTGTATGTCACTCTTGACCTTATGCTTGCTGGCTTCTTCCCTCCAACCTCACATGCATTGCATTTAGAATTAGACTAGGAAAGCCTCCCCTACGTATACTATATTAATCATGTTTCGTTGTAATCCAAGAAAAAATTACTAATTTTATATAGGCGGGTCTTGTACCCAACGGGATTTGGCCTTGGGATATGGTGCTCTAATAGGCCAGTTGTCGTACCCCTCATGTGATCCTAAAAACTTGGACACCCCTCCTTGTAAGAATAAAATTTACTCATTTCACCATAGCACACTATGTTCATACTTGACGGGGATCATTATTTAGCCTATTTGCAGCAAAATACGTTCTCCCTCAACCCGTTGATGAAGTTTCGTTAACTTTTACCAAGTATTTATGCTCTTTTATCCCGTATGGATTTCATAGAAAATGATCCTTACAGGGGGGGCCACTTGTTCCATAGGTTTCAATAAAAATAGACCATTAAAATAAACTTAATTTAATGGTTCCATTGGAAATCCTGGATCTACGTCGGCAACTGGGCGTCTGCTATTATTAGGGACCATGAAGATATTGGTTACATAAACCTTTCTTTTTTTATGTGGTGCGCAATTTGCCGACTTGCTTAGTTTATATTCAAATTGCTTATAGTGAGCCATCGGAAAAGAAGACTTTGTTAATTCGAAAACAATATATAATCTCAATTCAACCAAAATTGAGCTATTGAAGGCCGCAATAGAGGACAGTCCTTTTTTCAGGACTTGGTCGAAAGTCAAAGAAACAATGCCATGATAAAATATCCCCATTTCCTCGAACTTTCCCTATTCCGTCACGCTGTCTTCCCATAGCTTCGACAATGACAATATATAAAGGGTAGAATGGAACAGCTAAAGCCATCGACACAAACACCACTCAGCTCGAAGATCATGGCTCTGCTCAGTTCTATCCTCTCATGGCCTTCCCTTCTTTCTCTCTTCTTCCTACTTGCCATAGTGCTCTTAAATCATAAGAAGAAGAGTGGTAAGCTTCCACCAGGCCCCAGAAGGCTTCCCATCATTGGCAACCTGCACCAACTCACAAGTGCACCGCACCGCGCCATGACCAAGCTAGCCAGAGAGCATGGCCCCCTTATGTATCTTCAGCTCGGCTGCTTGCCCCATGTCATAGTCTCAAACGCCGAGTGTGCCGAAGAGGTTATGAAAACCAAAGACATTGAGACGGCCAGTAGGCCGGAGATGCCGTCTCGGAGGAAACTCACATACAATTACAAGGACTTGGTCTTTGCACCATATGGAGAGTATTGGAGGCACATGAGGAAGATCTCCACACTTGAGCTCTTCACCGTCAAAAGAGCGCAGTCGTTCCGACCGGATCGCGAGGAGGAGGTGGCCAAGATGATTGAAACAATATCACAAAGTTCTAAGAAGGGAGGAGTTGTCAATCTCAGTGAGCTAACAATGGCTCTCACTAATAATGTGACTTGCAGGATTTCTCTTGGTAGGAGCCATGTTGTAGAAGCTCAGAAGACCAAGTTTCAAAGGCTTATTAAGGAGGCTCAGGCCATGTTTGCAGGTTTCTTTGTGGGTGACCATTTTCCAATGTTTGGATGGGTTGATGTTCTCACAGGGATGTCCGGTAGGCTCGAAAAGGTCTTCAACGAGTTCGACAGATTTTATGAGGCCGTCATCGATGAGCATATCTCCGCCAAGAAAGACGCATCCGAGCAAGAAGACTTCATTGATGTCTTGCTTAGAGTTCAAAAGGATTTCAACCTCACAAGAGATCACATCAAAGGCGTTCTTATGGTAAGTCACCTTATAATTAGATGAAATTATTTCATCACCCTCTTTCTCTTAATCTTGTTGTTATCACATCTGATGAATAATTAAGAATTGTCTATATAAACTTTTGTTTGTAGGATATTTTCATTGGAGGTACAGACACAAGCGCATCTGTGATGGTATGGGTGATGACAGAGCTAGTGAGAAACAAGAGAGTAATGATCAAAGCACAAGAAGAAGTTAGAAGAGTTGTTGGAAGTAAGGGAAGAGTGGAGGAGAATGACATCAAACACCTCCATTATTTGAGTGCAATAATGAAGGAGTCACTAAGGTTGCACCCACCAGCTCCCGTCATTCACCATGCAGCCACAAAAAATTGCAATCTTGGTGGATATGAAGTTGAGGCCAAAACCAGTGTTCTCATCAACATATATGCTATTGGAAGAGACCCACAATCATGGGAGAATCCAGAGGAGTTTCTACCAGAGAGGTTCTTGGAGAGCTCAATTGATTACAAGGGGCAACATTATCAGTTGTTGCCATTTGGGTCTGGAAGGAGGATATGCCCAGGGATGCATATTGGTGTGAGCATTGTGGAGCTCACCCTTGCAAGTCTTCTCTACTCATTTAACTGGGATGTGCCAGCAGATTTGACTGAACAAGTTATGGATCTAAATGAAACAACTGGCATCACTGTCCATAAGAAGCACTCCCTTCTTCTAGAGCCAACAGTCTATAGTGTTTAGATAGGAAAATTCTATTCTTTCATTGTTGTGATTTTGACATTCAATAATGTAAGCTAATATTCATGTACTTCTTCTCCAATCTTTTACAATGGCTTTACAAACAATCCTTTTTTTTTTATAAGAGATGTTGTCCTATTCAATAGCGACATTTTTGTTAGCATGATATATATATATATAGATGAGTTTACATGAGATCGTTCTCATATAAGGAGCATGAGGCCAATCTTTATTGCCGTTAGATTCCGATCGGACGGTGGATATCAAATCAGTGGGTTGGTAGTGTGTCACATCAAGGAGTGGGTGAGATCATTATGGATATTTGTAGCCGTCAAATCAAGATCCAACGGCTACGATTCAAAGTGGCCTCATATAAGCAATATGAGAGCGATCTCATTTAAACTTTTCCCATATATATATATATATATATATATATATATATATATGAGATGAGTTTACATGAGATCGTTCTCATATAAGGAGCATGAGGCCAATCTTTATTGCCGTTAGATTCCGATTGGAGGGTAGATATCAAATTAGTGGGTTGGTGAGTGTGTCACATCAAGGAGTGGGTGAGACCATTATGGATATTTGTAGCCGTCAGATCAAGATCCAATGGCTATGATTCAAAGTGGCCTCATATAAGCAATATGAGAGCGATCTCATTTAAACTTTTTCCTATATATATATATATATATATATGAGATGAGTTTACATGAGATCGTTCTCATATAAAGAGCATGAGGCCAATCTTTATTGCCGTTAGATTCCGATCGAAGGGTGGATATCAAATCAGTGGGTAGGTGAGTGTGTCACATCAAGGAGTGAGTGAGATCATTATAGATATTTGTAGCCGTCAGATCAAGATCCAATGGCTACGATTCAAAGTGGCCTCATATAAGCAATATGAGAGCAATCTCATTTAAAGTTTTCCCTATATATATATGGGAAAAGTTTAAATGAGATCGCTCTCATATTGCTTATATGAGGCCACTTTGAATCGTAGCCATTAGATCTTGATCTGACGGGTACAGATATCCGTAATGATCTCACCTACTCTTTGATGTGACACACTCACCAACCCACTGATTTAATATCCACCCTCCGATCAGAATCTAACGGCAATAAAGATTGGCCTCATGCTCCTTATATGAGAACGATCTCATGTAAACCCTTCCCTATATATATATAGGGTCTCCCATGACAGGCGGCTCGAGAGGTTTTAAGTGGAGCCCACAGGTCCTGACCAATCTGATTGGTCCTGATCTTTAGGTTAACTATCTTTCGGTGGCCGGCAGAACTCTTTTTTTTGGCGTTTTGGTATCAGGCAGAGAGAGAGAGTGTGTGTTAAAATAAGGTAGAGAATACAAACCATATTACCATTTGGGTAGACAGTGTTATAATTCTATGTAATCTGATAATCGACTCTACATTATCATAGCAATATCATAATATTCAAGATTGCCAATCAGGTAGAATCCCTCGAAGTGCTAAAGATGTTGCTATGCTAGACTACAGATTTGTGTTTATAGGCTGAAAGCATAGGTGAAATGTATTATAGTTATTGGAAGTTGCATGTCGAAAAATATTTATATATTCTGAAATTTTTAAAAAATTGTCACACTATAAAGTATGCTGAACCTCCTTAAAGAACCAAGTGAATCTCATTATAAATCCATTCTGAAGCTTCTTAGAGAACTGAATGAATTAATATAATAACTCCTATTAAATATTGTCTTGAGTTACTCCTCACTGTAAATTTCTTGCTTCTTAGCTGGTTGGTAGAGTAGTTCTTTTACACACTTTAATGTTATAGGAAGTTTTTTTGGGTAGTGGCCTTCTGAATTGCGCTAAATATTGTGTCCCACCCTTCAGTTTTTCTCTTTTCCTTTGCCGGCTAGGTTTTGTTAATTTTTTTCCAAATCAATCAAAACTTTTATTAAATGGCCAAATGGCCGATACCAATTTGAATTTTGATCCCTACTGTAAATTCTTAATTCCAATTAATGCCCTTAATGACATCCTAAATTCCGACGTAGAGAGAGAGATTGGTGGAGAACTCCAAATATGAAATATTCTTTCCTATTTGTAGAGAGAGAGAAAGAGACAGATTTTTAATTGGTTTTAATTGTTTTAGTAATAGAATTGATGAGTCACTAATTAATTTAGTTTAGATTCTTTCCTATATCACCCACTTTATCTTGTATTTCTACCTATATATGAAGTATTAATCACTAAGTTTCAATTAAAAAAAAAGATACTCAAACATAACTTTTAATATAACCTCATAAAAAAAAGAAAAATAGAAAATATTACTGTTGTGGTAGATACTCAAACATAACTTGCATTGAGGACGGGAAGATCTACAAATATTTTCCCATTCCAAAAAAAAGATACAATTCTTTTTTTTTGCCCTAAAAAAGGATAATATTAACACCGAACTTAGATTCACACCGAGATTCTCTTGAGCCATAGTTTTTTTTTTTTGATAAAATCTCTTGAGTCATAGTTGATCAGTAGGACTCCATAACCTAGAAAAACATGGGTAATATAGGGGGTAGTCTAAGGCTCCGTATAGTCGCCTTAAAAGAAGCTGGATTCTTTAGAATCCAACTTCTTTCGGGAAATCTCCGAAAAATGAGATTTTTTAAATGAATTTCAATTCACTTCTTCCGGTGGCATTTCATATAATTTTTGGAAAAAGGAAGAAGTGTTTATAAAAAAATGCGTTTTTAAAAAAATGCCCCTGTCTTTTTTCGGAAATTATTGGAAATGTCACCGTGACCTAAATTCTTTTGGGAAAGTGGATTCTTGCCAACCAAACACCTTATTTCCCACTCCTAACTTCTTCCCTAAAATCCTACCTAAAATCCCTAACCAAACAGGGCCTAATTAAGAAGATAATATTCCCTCTACATCAATAGTCCAATTTAATTTTCCAAAAATTTGGAACAGATGAGGGAGTACGTGTGGGATATGTTTCATCCTAATTATTACTACGAAAAGAGAATGGGCATATTCCTCCATTTTTTTTTGCTGAAAGGGCTTACTCTTCAGTTGGTACGGGGGGATCTTAATTATGAGATTTTAGAGCAGTTACTTGTATGCGTGTGTGTGTGTGAGAGAGAGAGAGAGGGGGGGGAGAGATTATAGGGATGTGACTTGAGTGAGAGAAGGATAACGGATAGGAATAGAGAGAGAGAGAGAGAGATGCATAGATACGGGAAAATGGAAGATCGTATTCTTCACGTGTGATGCTTGGCATATTGAAACTGGGACATTGTTTTATATAGGATAACAAATAGGGTCTGTTTGGTTAGAGAGAAAAAGAAAGAAAAAGAAAAAAGTCAAATGCGAAAAAAGAAGAAAAGAAAAAAAAAAGAAATGAGGTGGAGCAAGACTTTTCTTTCATTTTCTTTCTATTTGAGAAAGAAAGAGGTATAACTGAAATTTTTGTGTAGTCCCCACGAGAGAGAAAAATAATTTTCAGCCATCAGACTTTTCTGTCCATCGAAACGCTAAAAAAAGAAAAGACTTTAACTTTTCTCACTTTTTCTTTTCTTTTCTTGCTAACCAAACACACCCATAGAAAACTAATATGCGCCATATAAGATCCGACAATGGAGCGCGCATGTTAATACATTAGATGCACACGACTACGCCGAGCACATACCAATAGGACTCTATAAATAGTACCAGAAAAAGTGATTGTTTTTGTTTTGTTTCATAAAGAGGTTGGGAATCAAATACATAAACACTCAAGTCTTAAAAGACTATGCCAATTGCGATTGCATACTTTCATTATTATAGCTCACACTAGCGCAGGAATGTATATGGCACATAGGGTTGTTGATGCATTATAATAATTTGTTATTGCTATTATTATTTAATAAAAAAGATAATTTGTTTGATGAAATAGGATGTCCAAGTTGCATTTTTGTTAATAGAAAAAATCTTTGATGATAATGTCAGCACATGCATTTGCATGTGCAATTTACTAGTATCCCTTGAAGCAGCTGCAATTACAGCTAGTTATCAACTTTTTAATTGATTGTTTGAAATGGTTTTATGCAGGAATCCACGAAGACGGCCTGGGGATACGCATCCAGATCTCGAGCCATTTAGAGATCCTAACTTTCCAGATTTTATATAGTCGCTTGTGTGGTCTTGTTTTAGCCGTTTGTTTAAATACAAGAATTTTGTAAATGGTAGTTTGTTCAGATATACTTTCTACCACGTGAAATTGTATATTTGGGAGGGATCTGTAAACATGCTTGCGAGCCCATGTAGAAACGCGAATGGGCTTTGTATTTTGGTGAAAGGTGTTCCTTCAAGAATTATAGACAAGCTAAAGTTCCACAAACAAAGAGTTTCAGATCATTCTCTTATCAGCCAATGTCGCTACAAAGAGCTTCATATCATTGTCCAATCAGACAGAGGAGTTGCGTACTAAGGGATTAGTCGATGGAAGCATCTCTTAAGCTGAAATGAGAAACTAGGAGGAGTTCAAAGCATGGAGCAGCTACAATATGCTGGTTTCTCATTTGCATAGAGCGATGGGTAGTTATAAGCTAATTAGCATCATTTTATCACTGGACTGTACATATAATATTAGTTGAGTTGAATGGTATTACTCATGGTTTTCAAAACCGGACCGGACCGGCCGGTCCGACCGCGGAGAACCGGAACCGGCCGGAAAACCGGTTCGGTCCGGCCGGTTCACCCCGGTTTACTAAACCGGCCGGTTCTCTCCTAAACCGGACCGGTCGAAATCTTTTTTTTTTTTTTTTTTTGAAAAAAACGTCTGCTGGAGGGGGGAACCGGCCCGGAGGAATACTTACGCCTCAACCACCCGGGCTACGGGTGGTTTCATGTTATTGCTCTACCAAAAATTATATTTATTATATAACTTTCAGTCTCACCCCCAAACCGGGTCAATCCGGTTTGACCGCGGTCAAACCGCGGTCCAACCGGACCGGCCATCGATCCGGGTCGATGGCCGGTCCGGTTTTGAAAACCTTGGTATTACTTGATGTCTTTGAGGGTTATATTTTAACTTTCGTACTGAGGCACCCAAAAACCGAATATACATCTACTGGCCCCTCTTTGCTGTAAACCGGCTCGCTGGTGGAAAAACACAGCCTCGAGATTTTTCAAAGGGGATGAGGGTGACTTAAATGTCATCTTTTATCCCCCCATAACCCCACTCTCACGCTTTTATCACAAATAGAGACTGCCTTGCGTGCCTTTGTACAACATCAACATGTTTAGAACTTAGTAGCAGACCTGATTCCAACCGAGGAATGTTGTTGCGCCAATATATCAGTATCGGGCCCCACCCGATACAACAAGACCCAATAGTCTCGGTTCGGCAATATTTTCTAAATATTGCCGATATATCAGTTTTTAGCGATATATCGGCGATACATGCACTTAAAAAACAAAAACAAATAGTTATGTTGCAATGCTCATACTTATGTTGTTGATTGTTAAGAATCTGATGGATAAGTAGTTTGTAATGTTTATAATGTCTTTTTCTTATATTAAGTAGTACATAAATTTGTATTTTGATGATCAAACTCTTATGTTATAGATTGTATCATTACTTGGTGGAATTTCGATATCTTATAAACATACATTGTATTTAATTGTTGATTGTTCTATTGTTGACTATTACAGGTGATTAAATTTTTACAGGTTATGCACTTTGTACATATAATTGAAAATACTGGAGAGACTTTGCCAAAATTTTCATAAGAATATATTCATATAAGAATGCTTATTTTGTCTGTATAAGATTAATGTCATTCCTTAGAGTCACATTATGAATATATACGGTAAAAACTTGTTTTAGACCACCGATATTTTTTTACATGATATCTCCAATATATCTACCGATATTCGATACAACATTCCTTGATTCCAGCCCGTGCTATATAGTTTCGAACGGAAAATGCAATGAAAAATAGCCCCAGCCGTATAGTTTTGAACCAGACAAGATTTTGGTCAACAGACCTTGGGAAATGGAGGATACACCAGACAAATCATAAGAACACTTTCAGAAGAAATGCTAGACGATGCTCTCATTTAGCTCATATGACGCGGCTTATCCGGCTCACCAAAACCCACATAGTTCTCCAATTTTGAAACTAATAATGTACAAAAATTATTTTGCTCTCCAATTTGCTTACATATACACTTCGAATACTTTGATTATTGTTAGCCAAAGTAAGATCAACAATTTACTTACATAGTTCTCCAATTTGCTTAGAATTTTCATTTTGCTATGAGTGCTTTTTGAAAAAAAACTATATTAGAGCATCTATACTGAAGCTTCAGTTCTTACAAGTGTGGGTTCGTTTTGCAATGAATCTTTTCTAGATAACGATCCTTCAACATCAGCACATAAATGGGCACGGGAAAACTCTGTACGGGCCCTAGAGGCGTAGAGTCTAATGTATTTATCATTTTGCAATGCAGACGAGCTTCATTGAATGGCCAGGCATGCGAGACTACTCTCAGAGGAGGTTGTTTACTACACTACCCTTCCTGATTGGCTTGTAACTTCTTTTTTGTTTGACAATCCTTCTGCTGCCGGCTTCTTTTGTAGTCTGGCATTGCGGTATCAACAAAAAAAAAAGCTTCATTGAATTGATGGTGTATTGATTTGGCTGACTAATTTGATCAAGGTGATGTTCTGCATGTTTCAAATGTACCAATTCATGAAATGGTTATCAAATGTTTCACCAACCATCCCGACACCAGGATCACTAGGGCATGATCTATGGGTATGGATTGTTCTTTTAGCTGATTATGTGCGCTAGCGTGTGAGCCACCGATTTGTTATAACCTATTATCCACATTACTCCAAGACTTTTCTTCATTGGTGCAACAAGGCGGCATCACCTGTGCTGTTTCCCTAGCTCAGTCTCTTTGGAAGCCTATCCTGCCTGACTGCCCCAAGTTGCCGAATGTCTTCTTCTATTTTTTTGGTCTTGTTTCCCAAGGAAAGCAATATTTTCTCATTTCATGTTGCTACTAAACTGTGAGGTGGTGAACTCCTCATCCTATTACCAATTGCAGTTGTACTATCAATCATTAAATTTTGGACATAAGGGGTTGGCTTGCAAAAGTATGGGAGGCAGAATACGCTATTAGTATTCATTCTGTCGAGGGAGTAATATTTAGTAGGCGAAGCATGGCAGTAAGAAGATGGTAGCCTCTCCTCTGCTGTGGAGAACATAACTAAAATTGATGGAGAGGAAACTATCTTCCTTCGAATGCTTCTTCCACTCTTATGACTCGTAGAAGAGGCATTATGGGCAGAGCATTGTGCATCGTATTTTACGTAAATAATGACTTGGCGTGCACCTCGTCTAATCTTGGATGCTGCAAATTAAATCACAAAGGAGGGGCCAATGCAGCTACAAAGCTGCATTCGTGCCGTAAATGCAAACCAAAAAACATATGATAAATTAACAGCTAAATGAAATATTAGATAAAAATCCACAACCTAGTAAGCCATTCAGTATTTATTGTACAAACTGCTATGAGCAACTTATACCAACATACAATGAAACATCTAAACTGGATCAAGAAAATAATATCTAGACATTGTCACCAATTCCTAAATTCACCACTAATACATGTTAATGGGGACATCCATCAACAATTATACCTTTTTGAGTTGGGCAGGAGGCCAAGGGGCAACCATCTGGGTTGTTTCCCCACCATGTCAAACTAATCTCTGCCTTCTGCAAGGTAAAGTACAAGAGTACTCCCATGAAAGCCAGGCCAGCATCAAGGCCAGCTGAGAGCACATAATTGTACCTCTTCCACCACCCTCTCTTATACCTATACACCACAAACCCTGAAAGGAATCCAAGAACCAACCAGCTATTGAAGTTCACTGCTGATGCAGGGGGCATCATGCCTGTTGCACCAATGAGCACAGGCATGTGGATGAGTCTGATCCACTTCTGGCTAGGGAAGGCCTTACTAGCCAGCCAAACTATTACGGGGGAAATGGCCCCTCCAAAGAAGAACCAATTGACAGATTTGTAGGGCCCAAGTTCCCCGAATATCCGGCGTGGCCCGATCAATCCCCAGATGACTGATGCATCATAGAACACTCTATCTCCAGGGCAAACCCATGGGCTGCCTGGGGGCAACAAGTCAGTGTTGCAAATGTTAGGGATGGACCCTAAGAGTGACCAAGCAGTGGACAAGTATACTACAGCTGCAATGACAGTTCCCACCACCTGCCAAGTATAGTTGGTATACATACATCAACACTGTAAATAGACTTTAGGGCGCCGTTTGGGCAACTAAAGTGGTTGTAAACAAAGCTGCTTTCCCTTCATAAAACGTTCCATCACGCGGTATTCTTGCTTTCCGCCTAACCCTTCTCGTGAAGAAATTCGGAAAGAAAGCGGAAAATTGCTTGAGTGGCCCAAACACGCCCTTAGAATTGAAGTAGAAGGGAAAGTAAAGCAAAAACTACCTGTGCCATGAACATTGATCTTGGTGGAATCTTCATGTAATGGCCTAGCTTGAAGTCTGCAAGGAAGGCAACTGCCTGTCCCATGCTGATGTAGCCGTAAGTTTTGAAGCAGATGTTGGCAGCAGGTTGCCCAGGAAGTAAAATGCCCATGATGTACTCCGTGATAATGTTCAAACCTGGCATCTGATCTCAAGCAAAATGGTTGCAAGTTCAGATTACAAAAGCATTAGGGCCTTGACATAACTATCAAATCTAATGATGATTGGAAGTACTTTGAAATGCTCTAATAAGAAGGTACCACAAAACTAGCCTTAATTCTTGAATCAGATTAGTATGTAAACTAGACTGACCTGGTTTGTTGTGGCAGCTATGATACCAATGGGCAGTGTGAAGAAGATGGCTAAAGCACAGGCTAGCAAGACACCCCACCATGGAAGCTGAAGCTGGTCGTTGTAATACTCGCAGGCAAAGATAGTGAGAGCAATGTTTGCTATTAGAATGCAAACAAACCACCACTCAGGGACTTGCTTATATCTCCTCATCAGCCTTGTATGTATGTCGAAATTCTTCTCATTAAACGCTGCCTTCCCCATTCGCATTATCTCTCTGTTTCAATATTGACGTTAGCATCAGTTTAACAATAATATTTCAGTCACATTAGTATAATCACAGGCCGCCAGATTTCGGTCTTGCAGCGCACGTTAATAAAGGGGGCATGCAAAGTTAAATCACTCGTACGCCCACTCCATTAATGTGTACCCTTAGATCGATATCTGACCCCTTGCGGCACCCCAAACACATCAACGCGTGTGAGCCAGGGCACATTTTATCTTTTAACTATAACTATAGCAACTGGATACCATGATTTAAAATTGTAGAAACAAGGATCTTACTTGCCATGGAAGAGCGCAACATGAGTTATAGTGGCAGTCAGTGCAGCAAAGCCAACACCATAAGTCATGGCAAAGAAGGTGCTAAGGTTGAGAGGCCCTTCCCTTTTGTAAGCATCTAGATCTAGGTGGAAATGGGAGTCAATAATCTTGTGAATGTCATACTTTTGACCTGAGGTGTTGAAGAATCTAGAGGAGAATATAGGAAAGGATTTGGCATCGTACACATTGAGCCAATAACATATTGGTGTTAGGATGTACATGACAAACACATAGCCAGCAGCCACATTTGCTGTGGCAAACCATGGGCTTGCTAGTGGGCTTCCAAGGTAGGAAGCGATGGTAGACCAATCAAGAGCAAAGGCAGCAATCCCCATTCCCTCCAGGCCTGAGCCAAGCTGTTGGACCAAGACAGAGTGGGGGGCAAGCCAGCACATCCATGAGATGGAGCTGAGCATGGCGAAGAGATAGCCAGGGAAGACATAGTAAGCAAAGCTGGTGATGAATACAATCAGGAAGAATTGGTTTCGGCTGAGTGTCCCCTTGGGCCTTACCTCCTTTTCATGTAATGCCCTATTAAGTACATGAGACATTAAAGTTAGTACCATGAGAGAAGTAGATCAATCTAAGTGAAATGTAGTCTCTATCGCTCCTCCGCTTCCAAGAGTCGAATACGATACTTCATACACAAAGTTCATATTTCATATATACCTGAAAAGAGTGACTTGAACAAGATTGCTAGGCCACCACATTGTTGCAGGTTCTACAAGATATTTCCTGAATATTCCTGCCCACCCAAAGCCGAGAACCTGCATTTACCAACAATAGGATAAAGTAAAAAACAAATGTTCAAACTTGAGAAACCTGATAAATCTTTAATACTCCTAAGAACAAAGATTCGTTATCGAGATTCATGAAAGGGCATTAGTTCATGTCAAATGTTAGGCATCTTAACGTGTAAGTTTCCATACCTTATGAGCACAATCCATGAATCATGCTCACAAAAAAAGAGCAAATTAAAGCTACTCTCCATATCGTTACAATTCTATCCGACGTCTCCAATTATGCGTAATTTTCAGTCCAATATTTTGAATCCAAAGGATTGCATTCTTTAATCTATATTTCCCTCTCTTTGCACATGGTTCAAGGTCATTTTATCTTGTATTTATCCAGTATTAAGGGCTTTTAGAGGCAGGCCGTCTACTAATACAGCAATCAACGACCCCAGGGTACATCAGGTACAAAAGGGTAACAATTAAATAGTTGTCATAGAGAGAATGGTTGGACTATAATTATTGGTAAACAGTCTCTTTGTCGGCAACATAATAGTGAACAGTCTGGTTGATCTGCAAATTCCTGGCCAGCAATGGCCTGAAAGATGAAAAAGAATGTCTAATTTGAAATTTTGCTTATTAGTAGGAAGAAAAAGGTCGGATATTTCATAAAAAAATAAGGTGGGACAAGCTAAAAATCATTATTAATAATACTTTTTTACCAAATTAATAAACCTGTTTCAAGTGCATCATATCAAATCGCGTTTAATGAGAGCTGTTAGATTGCGATCCAACGGGCTCTGAATAACCATCACAATTGAGAAAGATAACCGAACAAACAGCCATTGAAAACAATAAAAAAACTGAAAGACTTTAATAAGATCCATGAATCAGAAATTTAACCGTCATCAGTATAAACCATAAATTATGAACTTTCTAACAAAATGTTGAAAATATGAAGAAATAGAAAAGTAATACTTGGTTTTTTCAACTATAAAAAAATAAACTTAGTTTTCAAGATTTCATTTAAAAAAATCTCTAACATCACTTTGTTAGAAATAAAGACAGAGCTTCATACAACAAAAAACAAAATCTTTCGACGAGAGATAATTAGAGAAATTCACAAAATTCTCACCTGGGTGGTTATGACAAGAAGGAAAGCCACAAAGAATGAAATCTTTTGGTTATAATAGACCTTCAAAGAGGTCA
Organism: Houttuynia cordata; assembly: GCA_039654745.1. Lineage (NCBI taxonomy): Eukaryota > Viridiplantae > Streptophyta > Magnoliopsida > Piperales > Saururaceae > Houttuynia > Houttuynia cordata. The sequence continues at coordinate 36,261,557 of CM077505.1, read as the reverse complement.
CAATATGGATGGCATAAACTGCAGAGGAACCAGAGTTGGCAAAGATTGTAATGAGCACATGCTCCTTCACGTTAAACGGTCCGGGGTTGAGTGAGAAAGCCCACTTAGTGCCGTCCATGAAAACCTTAGAAGGAAGGACCCGCGCCATGAGGTGTCCGATCGGCACGACGGCAATCTGCGCCGATATGGCCGTAATGCTGACCGGAGATCGGCGATACCAGAAGAACTGGTTGAGGAAGGCCAACATCGCACAAGAGGCAACGCCGAGGGTCCACATGCGGAAGGTCACGGCGGGGATGGTCGGGTCATCGGTCGTGGCGACGGTGAGCGCCACTTGCTCCACCGGGGAGTTCTCCTCCTCCTCCTCTTGGCCATCATGGGGCAAGGGGTGGTGAACATGGGAGGTCGCCATTAGGAGAGGAGAGGGGTGTCACTGCTTGAATATATAGTGTAACATGTAAGGAGGAATGGTGAATGTGGTGCAAATAGGAGGGACGGTGGAGATAGGGGATCTTGAGAAGGGGCAGGTATCTTTAGCAGGTTGTAATAGTAGGGGCTGTATTGGCCAACTGCCATTGCGCTGTACTGTATGAATCAAATGCAGGAATCTCTTGCCGTCATGTATATATGGAAAGTCATTGAATGAGATTGAATTTAATTTGGACGGATACAATGACGGGTTGCTATAATCACTGAAAGATGACAATTTCCTTACCAAAGAGAGACATTTGTGGCTTTGTAGAGGAATGGAGTCCTGCAGGTCCTCCACTGCCTCCTTGTTTTGATTCTCTTTTCAATTTTCATGGCATGCTTGTATCCACATAGGTAATGCATTGGAGGGTTGGATACTTGGGTTAAAGAGGATGTCATATACATAGCAGATATTGAGGGCACCAATTCCCTACTATGTCTATGATTTCATGAGTTATGTATGTTTTGCCTCCATTTCAGTTTAAACCTGTTGACAGGGAAGAAAGACCCAAATGGCAACATGCATGAACTAGTGAATATAATGCTCTCTCTCTCATTTTCTTCAAAATAATAATAAAAAAAAGTATGGGCCATACTGTCTATCAACAAGTTGAGTTTTCCATTAACCATCTGTTGAGAATATCACCTTAAAATGTATGAGATCTGCTAGAAACTTAGAATATCATCCTGAAATGCATTGGCCCTCTATTACAAGTTACTAGCCCAGTGGAGCCCAAAGATCCAAAGTAGAAACTTTAGAACGAAATATTGTATGGCACAACCAATGTGCCCAAACAGAGACTTCTTTTCTTGGGTACAACCAAACGAAAACATTAAAATCGCACTCATACCTTCAACCACCTAATTATCTGCATGAGAAGAGAGTAGAGAGGTTATATGCATGTATATGTCCATGAGAGGGGAGATTTTTCTATATTACATGCTCAATGAGCCAGGAATGCCATATTACATAATTTTTAGTTTTTTCGGCTTCTTCGGCTTCATGCCATATAACTTGGTTTCGAGACTTAAATCGAAATTATCCGTATTCGTGATAATTTTTAAGGTAAATGGTTCATAGTGTCCATGTTCGTCCGTGTCCGAAATAGTGGTGCACCCAGCGGCTGAGACCATTAGGCCGAGAAGCAACAAGGTTGACGAGACGACAAAGCCTATATCTCATCCCTTGTTGTTTTGAAGCCATACGAGGATTGTGACACCCAAGGACGTCGCAAGGGCCATGTTAAAAAGATAGAAATTGAAGAATGTGGAGATATATACCCAACGACTAAAAGGACAAATATTCAACGCCAAGAAATCGGTTTCTTATTGTTTTAGAAAGATAATTATTAAGTTAATACGAAAAATAAAAGGACAAATATTTTTCAGTTTTCTCTTTTCTAACCTAACTCCGGGGTCAGTTAATTTTTTCAATGAGGTTAGTTAGTAAGCCCTACCTTTTTTCATTGCCCAACCCAAAAGATTTTTTAATATGGGTATAGGAAAAATTCCAAACCCAATGGGGTCATCTGACCCCAAAACCTCTAACATGGATCCGTCCCTGGCCATGACCACGACAATGAGGGAAACGGGAAAGCTCATAGGCCGGTGGTAGAAGACCTTGACGGCCGTCACAACATGGATGGCGCACACCGCCGCAGCGCCGGAGTTGGCGAAGATGGTGATGAGAACATGCTCCTTCACGTTAAATGTCCCTGGGTTAAGCGAGAACCCCCACCGCGTCCCCGGCAACGAGACGGCACGGTCGGGGAGAACCCTAGTGAGGAGGTGACCGAGAGGGACGACGGCAATCTGAGAAGAGATGGAGGTGATGGAAAGTGGCTCCTTACGGAACCAGAAGAACTGGTTGACGAAAGAGAGGAGGAGGCAGGAGAGTGACCCCAGGAGGCATGTTCGGAAGGTCAACGCAGGCAGGGCGGTGTCATTGGTGGCCGGGACGGTGAGCGACACTTGCTCGACGGGGGACTCGACGGTTTGGCTCCGACTATACGGAAAAAAGATGCGTTTGTTGCCATGTGATTTGGTGTATGTGATGATGGAGAGCTATGTTGTGGTGTTGAGACTTAGGTGGGGAAGAGGAAGGGAGTTGAAGAAGAAGAAGAGAGTAAAGTCTAAATTATGATGTCTAGTAAATTATGATGGAGAAGCATCAAAAGAAAAAGGAAAGAAAAAGAAGGGAGCTGAGCTGGCGATTTTATTTTTACATAATATCAGTGGTCTAGATTGGGAATGAACTTGACATTGTAGTGTAATGCAGAATTTTGTGGACAGAGAGGAGAGGAGGGGGGCTACATTGATAGGAGAAATTATTGAGTATAATAGCTTGAACACATCAGCTTTATGCCAGGGATAATGGAGCCGTCGATCCTAGAGATCAACTGCACACACGCTATGTATGTAGTGTTCCAGGGACACCCTATAATTTCTTGTGTGATAGTAGTGACGATTTTGTGGAAGCAGATTTTATACCAAAGCGATTAAAGCCGAACAGATGGGCAAAGTTTCCCATCTCAGCATAAGTTTGTGGGCACGCCGCGACCTGGCCAACAACGCGCTAAACACTGCAAACTAGAAACTGAATAATAAACGCCTCAACAATAGAGAGGCAAAACGTAGAGATGGGAGGTGACGAATGAATGGTGCAGCCAAAATCGGGCAGACAAATGTTGATGATGGTTTGGGTCGGTCCATTGAAATCGAGGGGGGCCTTCTTCTCGACATTGAGTTTTTTTGTTGCAACTCTAAGCCCCAAAGGGCTATGGGAATTTATTTTCTCAACAGAAATTCTGCTAATGAGAAATAAAAAGAGCCAAAAAGCGTGATTTCATGAAAAGGAAAGCCGACTGTCTGAGCTGTTCCTAAAATCAGAATCTGACTAGTTGCTACTCATGAGGAGCTACCACAAACACGCTGCAATACTCATGGTGTTGTGGTGTAAATAGAACCGAGACTCGTTACTCCCCCAAATGAATCTCAATCGCAATTAAAATTTTTATGCTACTACGTTTGGGATGCCGTTTTTGGGCCTCAATATTTGGGAGGCACATTTTATAAAAAACGTTTTGTTATAAGAAAATGGTACATAGATTAGACTTTTGAGCTATTGTTTTTGTTTACTATGAATTTCGTACTTCTTTTATTTTTTTCTCTCTTGGGAACATGATATTCGTAACTCATTGTAGTAATTACATGCAAATTAAAGGCGGAACAAACCACTGACCATACAAATTAATATCAATCAAGTAGAAAATGACACGTTTAGGGGAAGCAGAAAGAAGTAGATAGAATAAGGGATCAACTAGTGACCCATAACCATGAACTGTTGTTGTTCGACCTCGTAGGAATCATCCTCGTCGTCGTCGTCCTCATCGGGAAGCACCTGGGGTGGGGGCGGCTGAGATTGGGACGGGGGAGTTGCGACAATCTCCACGCTATCTGCGTCAAGGGATACCTTTTGGGCTGCCTTTGTGTCTCGTGTGTTGCCTCCGACGGTGGCATTGGCTAGACGGCCGAGGAGGAGAAAGAGAAAAAGGAAGGTGGTGCACAGGAGGAGGGTGCTTGGGCCGGAGGCCGAACCTTTCTTTCTTGCCATCTCTGGCTGCAAAACAATGCAAAAACTATTTTTGCAAAATGTTGTGCCCCGTTCGTAAGTCCAACTTTTTTCGTTTTAAAGCTAAAACGGATGGGCAAAATTTCCCAACTCAGGCTAACTAAGTTTGTGGGCACACCGCGACCTGGTCAACAGCGCGCCAAACACCGCAAATTAAAAACCGAAAATACTAAACGCCTCAACACTATGAGAGGCAAAACGTGGAGATGGGAGGTGATGAATGAATGGTAAACCCAAAATGGGGCATTATCTGCACATTGTAGGCCGATTTGAAGAAGAGCAGGTTGGCGTGACTGAGTCCGGGGCTCATTACTGACTCAACGGAGTAGTCGGGGAGGGCACCCCCTTTCAATTTGGAGTGAAGGTGTAATGGCGGGGGGGGATGTTGGGATGCGAGCGGACGATGATAAAGATAGAGGGGACTGCCTCTGCCTGTAGGTGAAGGACGGAGGTAAGACTGGAGTAGCTGAGATTTTCACAAGTTTGGGTGGCTTTCACAATTGAAAACCAATCCAATCATCAATCACTTTTTTCTTATCAAAATTATCAAGAGAAGCCTTATCCGTAAGGCTGGCCTTAAACCGGCTCATTTCAAACTTGGCCCTGCCTATCCTATCCTGACACCCATGGAAATTACACTGCATGGAACCCCAAAACCTGTGCTTTTTCTTACTTTAGGCAAGTTTCAGAAAACAAAAAGAGAGTACTTTTTTATTACTTCTGGGGCATTTTATTTGGAAAGGGACTATTTTTTTCAACGGGCATTTTCATGTTAGTGCATTAGTGCAAACATGAAAATCACCTTGGGCTAAGGCCAAAGTGGAAGTGCGCCTTCTCTAGGTAGCTTGTATTGGGTCATAGAAAAAGAACAAATGTTTGATGTTTGAACTGAGTATAGTAGAACGGTGTGGTGTGGTGGAGCAGGCGGAAATGATCGCTTTTGGAAAGGAATCAAGCTGGCGCATGATGGAGAATGGAAGGTGATCTTAGAGGGAGATTGTTCAAACCTGATGCAATTCTTTTTCTTCCCGTCCTTCTTCCGCTTTAAGGAGGAGGTTCTTTATCTTATTTCTTCTGTTGTTTTGTTCAGTGTCGAGGCTGTTAGAAGGGAAGCTAATGGGGTGGCTCACGCATTAGCGAGACACTCCCAAATGCTTCCCTCAGCACTTCTTTGGGAGGGGGATGGTCAAGTTTTATTATGGCCATGCTACACATGATGATTGTGGGGACCTGAAGTGTAATTCCTAGGGCTGTGTTTTTTACAGCTCTAGTTTAATGAATTCAAAAAAAATGGTACAACCACTTAAATCTTACAAGTAGAGTGGTTTTTATAAGCTTTATTACTATGATTTGGGAGGAGAGGAATATGCGAATCTTTGAAGACAAAAAGCTTGAGACATATATACTGGGCCAAAACCTCATCCACAGAGAGATCATTAACGCCTTCCACCTTAACGATATTGGCCTCACACACTGCCCGTTTTTGCACACCTTTTGGGATGAGAGGGTCCCTTGAGCAAAGAGACTGGTGGGATCTTGAGATTTGGTGGGACCGTCTATATTTTTCCCCGTTCTGACATTTGCAGGCTTGGGCGATCGATCGGCACTTCTCCCGATCGATCGCTTCCTCGGGAAAATGCATGGGAGCTAAGGATACGATCGATCGCCTACAACTGATTGATCGCTACCATTGGTACAGTGGTTTGAATGAAGACAGCGATCGATCGCAACCTTGGACAAAAGAGAGGCCCGAGAGCGACGATCCTCCATCTGAGCATGGGTAAGGCATTGCACTTGCCTGGCTTCCGGAGCTATAGGGACAGGTTTCGACCTTGTCACTGGTAAGTTACTGCGCCCCTACGGAGCCGTTGGAGGTGCTCCTCTTGGAGACAGGATAGGTGATCGTTTAATATTTAAACCCTTGCAAGTGCACAAGGTAATTGTACTACGATGAGTATTAAGGGATGTCGAACCTCAGGAACGGATGAATAATTTACAAAACTCAAGAAAGAAAGTTGTTATTTTGATTTAATATAGAGAAAACAATAAATCCTAGCTACTTAAAATGGATTATGCTAATGTGGAGAAGTATCAAGGCTTCAAATCCACCACGAAATAAACTAGTTTTATCGTTTCTCTCTCTTTTACAAATTCCTAGTTGATTAGTATATTCCTCTCGGACATATACTTGTCAATTCAAAATATAGTGTTCTCCTCTCAGACATAACACATAAACAATCAAACCAAGGAACCGTGATGTTATCTCTCTCGAGCATAGATCAATGAAACTCTATTAATATATAACACCTTGGTCTACTCACGTTCCTCTCGGACACGCAAGTATTCCTCGGATTGAAATCCACGAGAATCACCCTAGCCTCTTTCCAGCACGTAGAATAAATCTCAATGTATTAACCATGATAACATAGTTAAGATTCATACATCAACTAAGATAAAACTCAAGATTAGATAAAGAAACAATAAAATTAATCTATTCGGGCTTCATCTACACTTTGGAGGAGGTTTAGCCGAGCATCGGAGGAGAAACGCGTATCATCTTCTTAATTCATCTTCTTCATCTTCTTCTCTCCTTTGCTATAGACCTCACGAAATCCCCTTCAAAGACTCTCCAAAACCCTCTCTAAGACCCAAGACGTCCTTCCTTTAGCCCTCTTTAAAGCTTATATAGAGGGGTGAGAAAAACCACAAATACCCCACTCAAAACCTAATGAAAAAGGGTATTTTTTTCGGCCTGGTTCGGTGATTGATCATGTCTGATCTGCCGATCAATCGCACATCGCTCGTGTATTCTGCTTCACCCCGCGATCGTTTGGCATGCTGTCTTCACCTGGCGATCGATCGGTTTGGACACGATCGATCGATAACTGTTCATTCCAAAACTCCAGTAGATACGATCGATCGATGAGGTACTAATCGATTGTTTTATGCGTCTAGCAGCTCTTCTAAATTGGGGGTGATCTATCGCGTAAGTGATGCGATCGATCCTAGTTCTTGGCGAAAATAGTGTATGTCTACTTTTCCTACAAAAGATCAAAAACAACATTAAAGTATCATGAAATCTAATCAAACACTAACATAAACATAAGTTTAGGGCTAATAAAATGCATAATTCATGTATATATCAATAGGCGGATGGCTTGGTGGAGGTTGACTGGCTCAAACTGTCGGACTTTCGCCTGGTTGGCTTGATTCTGATCTTGGCCTGGTTTGGTTTATAATCTGGACTGGGATGGCCCGGTTCACTTTATAATTTCGTCCGGTTTAGAGGGTCATCCTCTTCAAGAGGATGCCCTAGCCCCTAATGTTTAATAGCACCAAGCAGCGGCATGGCGTGGCGTGGGCGCCGCTGCCACCTTCCTCCTTTGGTGGCCAAAGGCCGCTTCTTTCTCCCTTCATTCGACCCCCTTCCTTATTGGAGGCTGCGACCTCCGCCTCTAAGCCCTCCACTGCCACGACAGACGTGGGAGCTTAACATCATGGCGACAACGATCGGAATCTACACCGATGAGAGACATCATGGCGTCACTGCCGCCGCCGTGTCCTTCCTCCATCATCCTTCTGGGTGCCATCCTCATGTCCACCTGATGCGCAACCGGCGTCAGGTGAGGTTCTGTCATCTCCTTCCTTTCATAGTCATGGCCGCCACGATGCTGGTGGCAGCCAAAAAAAACTATTTTTTTATTTGTTCATTCTGATTCGTCACCTCGATAGTCGTGTGACAGCATCATAGTCGGTGCTATTGCCGGTGACACCGACAAGTGGGCAGGCCTATGCCGTCGGCGGTACGTCCGACCATTGGTTGGTGATGCGCCGGCGAGCTTGTACGGCTCCGATACCAAGAGGGTTGAAAGATCTTTCAACACTCACGAGCCGAGCTCGAGCCTGGACCGAGCCTTCCTGTATTAGGCACTCGAGCTCAAGCCGCACTCCAGAATCCTTAACGAGCCGAGCTGAGACATGCCCAAGCTCGGCTTAGCTCGGCTCGGCTCGTTTACACCCCTAGTTGGTACACCGCTGCCATATATTTGTAAAAGTTGTGAAGTTAATAAAGAAACAACACTGCCAAATTCCCAGGTGGATGAAATAAAAGAAATCTAGGGATGGCGCCAGAGCGGTTAGTGATTGCTAATCTACCATGAATAACATACAAACCTATTAAAGGATCAAAAACCAAGTTATCGTCTGATCTTGGATTTATGATACAGATAAAAATTATTTACGCCACAAAATAGAGAATATTTACAAAACCAAACTCTCATGTTCTCCACAAAAGGCTAGGACCACTATGTGCAAGAAATACCAGCCACAAATAAAAAAAGAAAAGCACATTCACCCTCCACATCCACTCAGCTGATTAAATATTCAAGAACAATGGTGTTGAACGAGGCCTAGAGCTTCACGTCGGTGTTGATTCCGACGTCCTGTGCCGACTCCGGGAGCCGCTGGTGCCGAAACCGGTAGTGGTTTTGGTTCCGATTCCAAAACGCATCCCTTGTTTCCATCTCATTCCCCGGCACCCTCGACTCACCCTCCACATCCACTCAGCTGATTAAATATTCAAGAACAATGGTGTTGAACGAGGCCTAGAGCTTCACGTCGGTGTTGATTCCGACGTCCTGTGCCGACTCCGGGAGCCGCTGGTGCCGAAACCGGTAGTGGTTTTGGTTCCGATTCCAAAACGCATCCCTTGTTTCCATCTCATTCCCCGGCACCCTCGACTCCGTCAATCGACCATTTGACTATTGCGCATGTGATGATTCCACCGTGCGAGCCATCGTGAATTTTATCCAGAGAATTGCCGCAGTCCTTTTGCTTGTCGTCGAAATTGTTTGCCTCAGTGGAACCGTCGACAATCGACTTCTCTATTGTCGCGTCCATTGCTGCAATCAGTTGGCCAAGCCCGCTGTCGCCGAGACCAACTGTGGGTTCATGCTCGAAGGATCTCCAACTGGTCACTCCTACACGGGTGCCTGAAACTCAGAGGCGATCGACCGGTCTTTTTGTGTTGAAAGGTGCTGATTTGGTGATCGTCGACGATCAGAAGCCGCTGATCGAAGACCATTTGGACGCCAGTCAAAGTTTCGGACTTTATCCCTCTTTCCACATGGGGCAAATAGTTGTTCTCTCAGTCTCTTTGGTTTTCCTATTCATTTGGAATAGTCTAACTCTCAACCTTTTCTGACTAGCATGTGGGATAGTCTTAGTGGAGCCTAGCTGTTACCTATTTCTTTGTTTAATCCTTAGCCTAGTCTAATAAATCCAAAACCCACTTCATATTGTTATTTGTAGCCTTAGATAATTTCTCAATTATCAAGAACTTGATCCTTATTAACATCTTTTAATTGTCCATTACTACGTGTTAGCAACATATATTTCAGTTATTAACTATTTTCTTGTTAAAAGTCTTTATTTTACTTACTTGGATTGCTAGAGTTTATATTTTCCTTACTTGCTTAAGTTTTATTGGATCTCAAGTTGATTGTCCTGCATTATATCTGGTGGCCCATGGATTCTTAGGCTAGATCTTTATTAATAAAAAAATAACTAAAAAGCACATATGAGTCCATTTAGTTTGCATCTCATTGCATTGCGTTCTGGTAAAGTCATTTCTCCTAGCTCCTCTCAATACCAATCTGTTATGGATTCCATAGAATCGATTGAGGTATGATATTTTTACGCAATTTCTCCTTTGGTCATGTGTTCCTACAGTGCCTAGTTATTTTGTGTTTGAAATCAAATACTAGCGTTGTTCCTATTGATGTTGAATTGATTCATATTCGTGCTCATGCTTTTGAAGGCTTGTTTGAATTATATGTATTGTTGTCGTGCTGAAATTGTAATAATTGATTGTGATCACCTACTTGATTCGTGTTCTCATTGCATGTATTGCATTATGATAGAACCTAGATTTGTGTATCTTTCCTTGCTGCTACCATCTATACGTATGTACAACCTTGTTGTCCGATTTTAAATATATTGAATCCTTGAACTCTTTGATCATCTATAAGAGTTACAACTTTATAGATCGTCTAGGGTTTTGACTGAACTTCATCAATTAATTGTGTCGACCAGCCAGCCATATACTTTGATTGACTACCCAATTCAATAGACCGACCATGTTGATGTGATAGTCCGACCAATGTTGATGTGTCTTTAATTAATTACATATGCCATATAATATGATTATGTAGCATGAAAAACCTACAATTGTTGTCGGCCTTTCTTTTTCCAAAGCCCTGACTGATCTTGTGTAAACCCTAAATTAGTGTGATATACATATGCAACCAACCTGAGAGACCTTATTACTTATTAAATTATTTTAGTTATAAATTTTTAAGTCACGACTTGGTCTTTAGGTCTAGAACCCTATTATCTCTTCGACCTATCTGTCTTTTTGGTTTATACATCGATTACCAAATCTGAAATTTGAGTCCTGCAACTCTCTTAGAGTCATGATGAGCAACATTACCTTGAGTCTTTCTCTGGGATTCTTACTTACTTCAGTTACATATAATTCTTCATTATTTACTTTAAATACTTTTGGTAGTTCTATCCGTAGTAGAATCGATTAGAATTAGGAAAGTTTATTTCCTCAGGAATTAACACAACATTCTTGCTCCTTGTGTGATTAATTGCTCATCTGATATTCTACAAGGATTGACACAACAACTTTATTATTTGCATCAATATACGTTCATATGAGATTCCACAGGGATTGCCATAACATTATTATACTTTACATAATAATTGCTCGTTTGAGTCTCCTCGGGGATTGACACAACATTCCTATTAGAAATCATAATGCTCAATAAGCCATGACTAAAACATTGACTCGTGAAGTCTCTATATTTATCTTAGGGATTGGCACAACGTCCCTGCCCTTTGGAAGCACCAACACGCGCTATTAGATTGTTATGCATCATAGAAGGCGTACATAGTCTCCGACCATTTGTGTCCATGAACACCGATGGTGCCCACGCTCTACGCTCATGGCAGGGTTCTACAAGAGAACCCCTAGTGGCGTATGAATATGTTGTCCGGTTGACAGTCGTACTGATCGTTTCAATATAAGAACCCTTACAAGTGCACAAGGCAATTGTACTACGATGAGTATTAAAGGGTTGTCGAACCTCAAGGACGGTTAAATATTTTACCAAACTCAAGAGAAAAGTGCAGTTTTTAATTCATCTAAGAAAGCAATGAACTTTAACTACTTCTAACTGATTTGGACTAATATGGAGAAATATCAAGACTTTGAATCCACCACTAAAGATGCAATTACTACTCTCAATTATTATTACGCACAAGTTAACATGACACACTAACTCGTGTTCTTGGTCGGACACACAAATCACCAATGAATTCACCCACGTTCTTGGTCGGACACGAAAGTTCATCCACTATCATGTAATTAATTCTATCCTTCGACGGGCATAAAATCAATTACAAATATGTTCTTGTTTAGACACATGGATTAAAAAGATCTAATTCCATTCATAATCAATCAAGTCTATTATCAAGCACTCAAAAGAAACTTATGAAATAACATTAAGCATAATCATATCAACTATATTAAATTAAACTATCAAGAGTAGCAATACACATCTACGGCTTCATCTAGCCTTGAAAAGGAATTAGGTACACATAGAAAAAGATAAAAAAAGTTTATTTTTATAGATCCATTGGCATGAATCCTTTCTTCTTCTTTAGCTCCAAAAGACTCCTTCTTTTTTAGCTCCAAAAGACTCCTTTTTTTACTCTTCTCTAGCCTCCAAGATCTATTCTCTAATGCTAAAAACGTCCCCCGTTAAGGCATATATATAAGGGTGAAGGAAAACCACGAAGTCCCCTTCCAAATCCGAGTTGAAATAGGTCAAATTTTGGTTTTGCATATACGGCGATCGATTGCACTGTTCACCGATCAATCGCTTTTGGAGTCTCGCGCATATCAAAAAAATCCTGCAACTACGATCGATCGCATTGATTGCCGATCGATCATTTTTTCGGTTCACTATGCAGCACAATTTTCTAATGGTCATAACTTTTCACTCTGAACTTCGAATTGCGCGCGGTCGGTGGCGTTGTAAAGATGACTTCTTGAACTTTAACATCAAACTTGAATCAGTCCAATCAGAGATATACAATCGAAGTTATGAAGATTCAACCATTGGAGTCACTTTTCACCACATTTCTGCATCTTACGCTTATTTTCCTACAAAAACCAAAAACTACATTAAAGTATCACTAAATCTAATCAAACGCTGACATAAATATAAGTTTAGGAGCTAATAAAATTCATATTTTATGTGTAGATCACACCCCCAAACCTACATTTTGCTAGTCCATAGCAAAATAAAACAAAACAAAACAAACAAACAAAAGGAACTAAGGCAATAAAAACTAAAGTAGAAAAGTAAATGCCACTTTTGTAGGGAATACGATTGTATTGAGCGTATGCAACAAGCCGTTAAACCTTTATGTGACCCTAGTAGGACGAGTTTTGTCTTGTAAAGATTTGCAGCCATGCTACCCACAAGCATGTACTTATGAAACTAACCTAATTAATCTAAGTGCAAAAACAAATCAAAACACTGCAAAACAAACAAACCTATTATCCCGACAAATACAAACCACAATGCTTAAGAAAATCAACCACAGGTACTTGGTTTATAATCAACGGGGAATATAGAAGCCCTCAAGTAAGTGGTTTTATTCCACACTTTCATCTTAAAAATTTTTGCTCAATATGATATAACTTGATAATGTAGATAGTAGAAATATAGAACATTGTAGCAATACATTCTAAATCTTTGTTTCACACAAATCCAATGTTACCCATTAACCAAAGAACATCATAATCTACATAGTCATCGTAATCTTTAGGTTCATGATAGCACAAATGCTTGCGTACCTCCTTCGGGTCCAACATTCTAGACTTGAGAGGATAATACACCATAGACTTTTTTTTCTTCAATAGGACTGTGTAAGGCCTGACTTCAAGATGCTTAGGTTTAACAATGACTCAGGCCAATGACTCCCAACCAGTTGGCTTAGGGCATTAAGTTTTAAGTATAGACCGCTTCGGGCCTGAGCATCATCTAAGTTAATCCTATAATAGTAAAGTAGCCTCTTTCTTTCTTTTTGTTTTCTCAATTTTTTCGCATTTTTATTTTCAGCATGTATATTTTCCATCACATTTTATTATGTCCAGGTTGTATTATACTCTCAACCTATTTCCGGTTCCAAGCCCCTGCCATTGCCAAGTAAATTGTCTATCATGATATTTTAATCTCAACAGATAACCACATATCAACCAATGACTCTGACTAAAGACATTCTACTGAAGATTAGTATTCAACAAATTTCTAGAGGGTATTACTTTATGTACTAGTGTGTGTGAGTGAGTTTTATTAGCTCAAGCACCCAATCGAAGAGGACTATAACAGAAAGATATGCTCAGTTAAGTATTTTTATCCTCCAGTATACATACTCACACTTCCAATGCAATTTAATCACTTAAGAATTGAAGCATGCATTATCACGAGATAAACTATCAAAACCTATGAAAAAAACTAGCAAACAATCCTAAAAACTATTAAATTTTTATGATTTTTCGTTTTCTGAATTTTTGAACTTTAACATGAAGCTTGAATCAGTCCAATCAGATATATACACTCGAAGTTATGAAGATTCAACAATTGGAGTCACTTTTTACAACATTTCTGCATCTTACGCTTATTTTCGTACAAAAATAAAAAACTACATTAAAGGATCATTAAATCTAATCAAACACTAACATAAATATAAGTTTAGGAGCTAATAAAATGCATATTTCATGTGTAGATTACGTACTAATTTGAGAGCAGAAATTCAATCACTTCTAGCATTATCGATGTTAATGGAAGTCTAATTATTTTCGGATGATAGCAATTCTTAGCGTTCATGTTGAATTATTATTTTTAATTGATTTGTAACATATTGCAGTTCATATTACAACTACTTCCGTTATTTGTATTATCCTTGACCATCTTATTATATTCCATTGCAGTTTTTCATTCTACTGGGTATTTTTAGGAATACGCACACATCCTGCAATGCAGGTTTAGCAACTGATAGCGCGTAAAGGATAACTGGATTAAATGTGGATCTTAGAGAATAAGTTTGATGCTTAGACTTTAAATTTGCATTTTATTTTGATAATATTGTAAAATGGCTTTGAACCATTAAAAATATAATAGGTTATCATTTTTTCTTTCATTCTGAATTTCATTTATCAATAGCCTTTGAGTTTTGTCATTTATACTTTTCAATTTATTGGTGTGAATGACGCCGTATGTGTGACGCCTCAAATATTCAATAATTTAACATATATTTACTCCGATCCGAAGCTGAAAATTTGGGATGTGAAAAAACAGATCCTATCGCTTAAACATTCATTTACTAGTTTGGCTAAAATGCAACAAGATGCGAACCTAATACCAAGAAAATGAGGATTATGTGGCTCTTTAGCTCAACTAGTAGAGCACTTGGTTTTTAATCACCTAATACCAAGAAAATGGTGGTTCAATTCCACCAAGAGCCAATAAAAGCAATAATTTATTTAAGTTGCACTCTCATACAAATAACTTTCAAATTCTGATTCTTCTAAATGCTTTATGATTATTTTTCTCTTCATCCCATTCCAACATTTTCTTTATCAACAACTGAAACAGGGGTCACCTTCTAAAAAGGAATGAGATCCCAAACTATGCAGGCATGAGGTCCCATATACTCCCTAATCTCCATCATTTCTGAATTTAACTCTCCCTCATCCTCCCAACCTATTCATGATTTCAAGATGAAGAGAGTGTCATGTACAACAAATATTGCAAGTAGCTTATATAGCAATCATGGATGCAACAATTAAGTGAAATAGATGTGAATGGAATTGACAACAGTTTTTTCTTATTATTTCAGCTAGCATAGAACGAGTTAGAACTAGGAACAATAATTGGAGCTTTGCAGATTTTAGGGTTATGTGATACAAGTCCACCTTTGCAGCCTTGTCTTCAGTGGCACCCTTCTCCTATCTTACAACCAATTTCTCGTAAGTTCCATATGTTTAAACCATCAATATTGCTTCCATTCACGCAATGTTGCCATCTCCAACAATTTCTGTGATGAGAGGTGCTTCATGCAAATACACAAGTCATCTTAAATAATTTTTTTTTGCAGGGACTTAATTTCATGCCTTGTTTAAACCTACTAAGGACCAATTAGAGCATTTACACTGCTCTTGGTGAACTCGAACCACCATGTTCTTAGGAATATAATTCCCAAGTGCTTTCCCCATTAAGCTAAAGAGTCATTCCTTTGAATAAGTTGCTATTAAACAACAACCAAAGAATCATTTAACGGGTGAAAACTGCAATTTTTTAAATAGAGAAAATAATGTCACTTTTACCGGTTGAAATACTAGTACAAATCTGAAGATAGATTCAGAGGCCGATGCAAAGCTCATAGCATTTGATCAAACAAGTGGCATGCATCCATCTGTAATCCAGCAGCATTATGATCAAGCTAATCGGTCTTTCAAACAAACACTAAAGAATGCACTAAAAATCATATGCTGACGAAATCAACAATCTTATAAAAAAACTTGATTACATTCTGCTTGCCAAGTCCTTGCAGAATATAACTTTATTAATTTTGCTTTTCTAGGCAAATTTTAGCATCATTTAATGATCCAATGTTCGTATAGATGCTCGCCAAATCCGGCCAAGCCTCCATCTCAAGAGTGCCACTGGTTAGGCGCTAGTAGTAGAAAAGATAATCCATTAGGGGAGGGAGGAACAGTCTCACGGTGGTGCCCACCACCACGTAGAGGCGGACAAACCGGCTTCCGTGGACGATCTCTGGGTTGTGGGAGGTGGCAGAAGAGCGGGGGGAAGGGGAAGGCGAATTGGGCGAGGGCGAGGAGGTAGGCATCTCCAATTGGCGGCGAGGGCATAAAAGGCGAGAGACTGTGCAAAGGGAGGAGAGGGGGGCTAGACGGGATGGGAGGGCAAAGGGAAAGAGCACCGCTCGGGGAAGAGAGGAGCGATCATTAATGGAAGGGTAGTGAGTTTTCTGATCGGGAGCTAACGTGGCAGCATATTAGTGGAGGCTAATGCTACGGTGGATTTCAAACCACTGTAGCAGATTCGCGCTCCCTCATCCAAGGCCTTACCGATCTTCACACCTACTTTCTCTGTGATGAGGAAAATTGGCAGGTCCCGAATTTGGGCATTAAAATGTGCATGAGTGAAACTCACGTTCCTCGCATTCATACCCTAGGAGATTGTTCTTAAATTCTTATCTACCACCAAAATGTGGAGTCTTTCCGTGTCAATGGTGTAACCCTCCCTTCGAGCATTGTATGATTTATATAGTCATACAATCCTGTGGTATTTCCACAACTGGTTTGCTTTGTCCACAGGTCAGTAAAATGAAATGGCTAGTTAAAATCAACAGGAAGAATGTAAAAAATCTTATATACAAAGATAATTTCTTTATATTGATCTCTGAATTTATGTAAAATATGTAGTAAACATTATTAAGAGACACAAAAAGGACTAGCCACCTTCTTGTGAGTTATCGAAAGTTAGCAAATGAACTTTAAAAAGTATATATAAAGAAAAACAAATAATTAGTGAGGAAGCTATTAACAGGGAAAAAGAAACGTCAACTGCCACAAGAACACACTGTGAGCAGTGCACACTGACCTAACGTGCACCTAATGTAAGTAGGAGTGTTAAATCACAAAAATGTAAGGACAGTCCAAGAGAACCCTTTATTTAATACTTCCTATGTTCCAAAATACTATGTATATTAAAAAATATTCACTGTTCTAAAATATTGTATATATTTTGCCAAATCACGTGACTTCCTCTTTCCAAAATTGGAGGAGACTGGAAAGATTGACTTGAACTTGATTTGTGAAGAAGCATACAAGTTGAACGGGATACAAGGTAGAATAAATCATGTGACTTCCTTGTGGGCTTCATGGTCCAATAAAAATGAGAATTTTCTCAAATGTACACGGTATTTTAGAACGGACGGAGAAATATAAATCTCAAATTAATGCTTAAGCATAAGGCGTGCACTTATTTAACTAGACAATAAAGCAAGTTTTTGTCCAGGACGTCAACCAAAGAAAACTACTACTCAACGTCCAAGATCCTGGCCATGATCGGACGGTCAGGGGAATGCATTAGCCCACCTACAGCTCCAGCAGGCTAGGCATCTACTTTAGCATTAAAGGGCCTACTCAGCCTTTCATAGGATTCTACAGACTACAACCTAACCCTCACAATCAATCACCTAGAAAAGAGGCAATGTTCAACTAGTGTCAAATAAAACACAATCTATACACCAATGTAATATATCAAGGCCTAAGCTATGATAACGTGGTTGCTGCTAAGAAGCACGGATATAAATACGGTGACACGATTCAGATATGGATATAGAGATATGGTATTTTTAAAAAAAAATAAAATACGACATGGCTAATAAAAAATTATTTATATATTTTTTAAATGCATTTTTTTTAGTAATGTAGCACTTTGGCTTGGGCCACCTTCATGGTACCTAAACGCTTGGCTGATAGAACAACACTGAATAATAAAAAATTATTTATATACTTTTTAAATGCATTGTTTTAGTAATGTAGCACTTTGGCTTGGGCCACCTTCATGGTACCTAAACGCTTGGCTGATAGAACAACACTGAATGAGAAACAAAAAACTCTATTTTTTTATACGGCCCCAGAGTCTGATACAATTCACTCATTTTGCAATGCAGACGAGCTTTATGCTACGGAAGGAGTACATTATTATCATCAAATAGCTTAAACATTCATCTCCATGGAGACATTCACACTCCTCAACAACAGGAAAAAACGATAAATCCGAGATTCCCTGCCGACAACATATTGAACAAAAACTTTCAATTTCCACGTTTTGCAAATACGTTCATCATAACTAGCAGCTGATTTGAACTTATATTTCCGAATACGCACAGAAACAAATGATGTCATTTTTATCAGATGGTTGCCATTTGATGCATTACGCTCTTTAACAACATAATTGAAGCTTGAAACCAGAGAAAGACACAGCAGCAAGGTCAAACCAAAAATTCCTCTTTTTTTCACAAAGATGGAGAAAGGAAGTACTTTCGCAGAGAGGAGATTGGGGACGACGTTGTGAGTGTGCTGCTAGACGAAGAAGAGGCAAGGGAGGGCTTGTTGGCTAAGTAGTTGATCATCTCGGGAAGGCAATCTTTCACATCCATGAAGCCATCGGCCGTGGAGATCTCCTGCATCTTTCTTCCCGGCAGGGACTGGTCGCTCATCACACTTGCCTGGATGGTCTTCAATAAAGCTCAAACAATCAAACATGTATCGACATTTCTTGGTGGAAGTGGCAGCGGAGGAGGAGCAAGTGGAAATCAACAGTTGATGAAGTGTTTTCACACTGTTGTACCCAACGACCGGGCCATAGATGGGCTCCTCCAACTCGACCTCGAACCTGACATCCACTCACCGGCCCTCCCAGAGCCTTGAGCGGCGATGGTGTCGTCGGACAATAGGTAGGCAGATGGGTGGCAGGGGGTTAATGGAGCGGGAGCAAGAAGAGATAGGAGGAAACCTCTTTTTTCACCTCCCGTAACCCAACTTTGTCCGGCCATATCAGATACATATCCACTTTTTTTTCATAAATAAAAAAAATGTATCCAAAACAAAAATCGAAAAAAAAAAAGTATGTATCAAATACATATCCGCCCGTATCGCAACCGTATCCGTGTCCAATATGTATCGAACATAGATATGGCACCCATTTTCACGTATCCGTGCTTCCTAGTGGTGTTGTTCGATTATAAAGTATGTATCCTTTCATAAGATAAAAAAAATGTATCCAGAACTGTTGCGCTGTTGATTATAAAGTATGTATCCTTTCATAAGAAAAAAAAAGTAGGTATTTAGAACTGTTGCTTCAAATCTAAACGCAGAGTTTAGAACATTTATAAGCTTCTTTCTTCCCGCAGTAGTTCAAACTAGATACATGCAGCATTTACATACTGCAAACAAGTAACATATCATGAAATGAAAATGCTTCTCGTCAAGTATCGCAGCCTGACATGCATGCAATAATGATTAAAAAAACACTCAATTTTATGCAAAAGAGACAGGCAAATGCCTGACCTGCTCAATTAGATCATCGTTTAGTTAACATGAAATAAGAAATAAGTATTCAAGCCTTCCAATAATGAAGAACAATGGAAACCATTCTTCATTCTTCCAATCAGTACTTGAACAAAAAAGAAGAAATGAATGATGCCACACATGCTTGTCCCAGCAAGATGCTCACCATGACCCAGTGCTAAGAAAAGGTCTCCAAGCAGCCACAGCAGAAGGCACAACGACCATTGCTGGGGCGAGCTGTGTGGTATTTACAACAAACAAAAGAACGAATTGGTCTCACATGACCCATTCAAAGTAATTGAGTTGTCCAAACAAACCAAATGTTTCACACAAAAATAAAAAATTATCATTCATTTCTCGAAAAACAAATCTAAACCATCTCAACTGATCAGCAAACAGCCATAAGATATAAACTTACCATGTTATATCATTTCTAGTTTGGATGTTTTCTTTCTAGTTTCACACAAAATAAAAAAAAAATTATCATTCATTTCTCGAATTGATGAGAGTAAAGTAAGAATTATGGAGGGAGGCTCTAGAATCAAAAAGTTTTAAAATAAGTAAAACTAAAAACTAAGACAAAGTGCATGAAATTTAATTTAAGAACAGTAAAAGTATAAATAGAGTCTGAGTTGAAAAAAATGGATAAGAAGTGCCAAGGTGTCATCAATTTCGTTACTTAGTATCCGTTATCCATAAAGAATTGGATATTGATAATGATAGTGCTACAATGTGAGTAAAATGACAGGCAGCTTCGGGAGTATTGTGTGATAGGCGTGCTCCAAAAAAGCTTAAATGCAAATTCTATAAGACAGCCATTAGGCCCGCAATACTCTATGGAGCAGAGTAATCATAATCATAATCATAATCAATTAGCGCCTTTTCCCAACTATTTGGGGTCGGCGACACGGATCTTACTCCTCCATTCCAACCTGTTTTGGGCTACCTCTTTTTTAAGAGATAGTAAAGTCAAATCCTTTCTTATTAACTCCGCCATTGTGTCTCACAATGCCCGGTCCCAAGTCCGGGGAAAAGGAGGAGGGTTAGCGTCAGGTTGACAGCCGGCTGTAAAAACTCCGTCAATCTCTATGGATCTTACACCAAACACTATAGAGCAGAGTGTTAGACACAAAAGAGAAGTCATATATATAAGTTGAATGTAGCCGAAATAAGAATACTAAAGTAGACGAGTGAGATAACTAGGAGAGATAGGATTAGAAATTAATATATTCGTAAGAGTGTAGGGGTAACTCCTTCAGGGGAGAAGCTGAGGAAATATAAGTTGTATTTGTATGAGCATATACAAAGAAGACCAATAGATGCCCTTGTGAGAAGATTAAAAATGATGCATGTAAATGATGTCAAGAGAGAGGGGGAGACATAAGAGAACTTAGATGGAGTTAATAAAAAAGTATTTGACTTTATTATCTCTTACAAAAGAAGTAGCCTAAAACAGGGCTAAATTGGAGGAGTAAGATCCATATCGCCGACCCCAAATAATTAAGAAAAGGCGCTACTTGTTTATGATTATGATTATCATTCATTTCTCAAAAAACAAATCTAAACCATCTCAACTGATCAGCAAGCAGCCATAAGATATAAACTTACCATGTTATATCATTTCTAGTTTGGATGTTTTCTTTCTATCTAAACAGCTAACAAACTCTTTTACAGCCACATTGATACAAACAGTGAGCTTAGCGTCACTATAACAAATGAGAGAAGGCGAATTAGGAAAGCAAAATTGACTTATTGCTCTTAACCTGCATGCAGCTTTCATTTATATTTCCTGCTTCTGCAGACCGAAATATATAAGGTGCGTTTGGAAGTTGAAAAAAACCATCTTTCAGGCCTGAAAAATTGCTATCATGCCTGAAAAGTGTTCGGTTAATGAAAACAGTGGTCGGTGACGATGATAGGTGAAAATTTTTACCTTTCACCCCTGAAAACCTGATTCTCACATAATCAGGCTAACGAATCAATCGTCGCTCCTCTTCAACGAAAGAATCAGCTCCTTTTCCCTTCTCTTCCGAATCATATCTCCCTCATTTTTAGTCCGTTTTCGGCCTTTTTTTATTCTTCTTTATTTTTTATGCTCTTTCTAATCATCACGATATCCTATCGAAAAAAATACTATAAAATTTACGATAAATAGTACGCGATGGCTCAACATCTTTATGATATCATCATTATAAGAAAGCACTAAAAATGAGGAAGAATGAAAAAAATGGGCAAAAACAAATCATAAATGAGTGAGATATGAACAGTTAAAGTTTGTCCTATTAAAAGTTATCGTGTAATCAATTACACGATAACCTCGGCTATCGTGTGTTGGATTACCTGCTATCGTGTGTTGGATTACACGATAGGCTATCGTGCGATAGCCCGGCTACCGTGTAATCGATTACACGATAGCACACTGTATCGTGTAATCACCCATTAAAATGAGACAAACTTCAGCGGTTCATATCTCACTTATTTTTAGTCCATTTTCGGCCTTTTTTTTCTTTCTTATTTTTTATGCTCTTTTTTATCATTATGATATCCTAATGATCTTAGGGGCTGTTTGGATAGTGAAAGAGGGCTGAATTCACTGTCAATTCAGCCCTCTTTCAGGTGAAAGAGTGTGAAACAGGTTTGTGTGGTGAATTTCAGGTGAATTGAAAAATTCACCTGAAAGAACAAATTCAGGTGAAAGAGCACTTTCAGGTGAAAGTCCTCATGAGGACTTTCACCTGAAAGTGAATTCAATTCATCTACGAAAATACAATTCTGCCCTCATCATGATTTATGAACAGTATTCCCTCCATCCCAAATTTGTACCAAGATTTAGTTTTCCAAATTAAACTAAAATTAATCCATTTTGGAAAATTATATGGTATTACTAATGTCGGACGGAGTGTAGAAAAGAGGTCATGCAGGGGTAAAATGGTCAAAATGTAAAAAATTACTTACTGTATCACATTCACTATCCAAACACATGACCAATTATATTCATCTTAAAAATTCCACTATCCAAACGAATTTCACATTCATCATGAAAGCCAATGAATTTTTTCACCTGAATTTGATTTCACATTCATGACTCTTTCACTATCCAAACAGCCCCTTAATATCCTAAAAATATACCACAAAATCCACGATAAATAGTACACAGTGGGTCAACATCTTTATGATATCATCATTATAAGAAAGAGCACTAAAAATGAAGAATGAAAAAAAAAGGCAAAAATGGATCAAAATGAATAAAAATGCATTGTTAAAGTTTGTCCCAATAAAAAGCTATCGTGTAATTGATTACACGACGAAAACTGATAAAAAATGAATAAGAAATGCATCATTGAAGTTTGTCCCATTAAAAAGCTATCGTGTAATCGATTACACGATAACCGTATACTTCGAGTATTCCTTTCCAAACACAAATCAGTGTGATTTATGTTAAATTCCCAAACAGATTTCACATTTCACAAAATCAATGTGAAAATTTTTACCCTGACAGGCAATCACGCCCGAAAATATTTTCGCTTCCAAACGCACCCATAATCAGCACTATTGATCCAAACCCAAAACTACACATTGTAATTTGTAGCCCAGATCCAAGCACGAAACTAAAGTCAGAGAACGATGTACTATGTAAGATGCACACATGATCTACAAGAAAAAATCAAGTATGTAATGATACTCATTCCTAACATCACACACTAGCATTAATTCAGAAAATAAGGCCCCACAACTTTTCAACAGACTAACAAATTGCAAACGCAATAGTACCACAATATAAACGAGAAATGACAATCTACTACAACAATTATCCCTCTCGCTAGCGAAATCTCGTAATTTAAACTCGGTCGTACGCAAACATCAGCACAACAATTGACCCTACACCCACAATAAACGTATCGTTCGCATGGAGGATGACGATCCGTGCTAATCGAAAGATATGAACCGAATTTAACGCTTTCCACGCCCACCAGCTGATCTTGGACCAGGAAAGCGAGCAAATTGCAACCTTAAAACGGCAGCGTCTCGATCATTCTCATCGAACTTATAACCTGCAAAATTGAATTCGTGCGGTTTTCCACGCAGTTATCGCATATATCGAGCACAATACTATACGCACACAAATCAGCTAAAGACTATTCACCAGTTTTTCTCCCAAGCTCAAGAATTGGCTAGCACAAGAACGAATTAACTCCTGCAACTATCTCGCAACAGCACTATCACTCGTTTTTCATCTATTTATTTTTCCTTGAAACGAGAAACTACTCCGCCTTCGAACAAACATGGAGCATCAGTTTTGGGTGTAACATAATTTAACAGAACAGAACAGAGAATGCCTCTGCTGTTCTCTCCTTTGCTTTTTGCCCCTTATAACTCCCAAGAAGAAACAGAAAATTCAGATGGCCCTAGAGTACTTTCGTAGATCCGAAGCCACAATACGAGCTCACACCACCATAAACCTTTTGAAAATATAAAGGAACCATATTTTCAACCCCATTTCTCAATCAGGAACGGGCAACAATTCATGCCTGGCAGAACAATGCATTGGCTGGTGCACCAATTCAACCAATAATAATTTAGAAATAGAGATCACCTCAGCAGATTTTAATTGAAGGAGAAGACTATGGGTTCTCATGGAAAAAGAGGAGACAACAAAAACAGAGTGCAAAGCAAATACAAAAACTACATCAAAAGATAAGAACCCCTTACCAAAAAAAGTCGAAACTAAATTTTTCAACAATAGAAAGAAAAAAAACGTGCATACTTTTCACCTTGTAAGACACAGAATGAAAATAAATAAGTGTGTAACTTTCACCTTGTAAGACATCCAATGCAACTGCAGAATGACTGGCATTTGTAAAATCAACAAAGCACAGGACAAGTGGCACTCCTCCAGGCTGCAAGAACAAAAAATACAAGAACGAAATCTGATTATATCATTTCCTTTCTCTTCTATTACTAGAAGAATTCTATGTTTGAAAGCTGGGTTATTAAGAATATACTGAAGGTAGAGACTCACGTGTCTAGATTCCTTGGTTACAAGCCTCACTTCCTTGTAACCCGTGAAAGGGCGAAATATATCTGCATCTTTGAGTCAAAGAACAAACAAGCAAACAAACAAAACAAGCATTTCTTTGCAACTCAAAATTCCCAATAACTCAAAACTTCACAATCGTTTTTCTTTTGTACTCTTGTTATGTAGATGAAGCAAACCACCAGCGCTTTTTACCTGAAGTGCAATTCTACTCCCATGTAAGTGGACATCTTCGAGGATAATGAAGACAATTTGTTACAGGGCCCACATATTTGTAAGCATACTATTGAGGATATGAGAAAGTGGAACTACTTGCATGAGCCTACAGAAGCAAAGATATATTACCCATAAAGGATACGAGATACTTCCCTGCGAGTACAATTGGCTGGAAGGCCCTCAACATATAGGGTATTTGTGGCATCGGGAGGAAGAAGAGGTTCTGGTCTGCCACCACCATAGCCCATGTTTCTGCCTACCCCACCCATACCCGGGTCCATGACTCTACCACCAGCCATTCCACGAGGACCATCAGAATGATAACCAGAGATTCCTGCACCTGCTGTTACAAGCCTCCCTGAATCCCCAGGTCCATGAGAAATGTTTTGCTAGAAAAAGAAAAACACATAAGAGCTTCAAATGTCAACACCCCAAACAATCGATTCCAGGAGAAATCTATAAACCAGAGATGCTTCAGCTAATACCCCACTACTTCGCAGGTATTGATCATAGGATGCTCCAATGGATTGAGTATCTCTAATGACACGGGGTTCACCAATCTCTTCACGAGGGTAATATCCAGGCAACTCATGAACACCAGGGCCATCTATGTGCATGGAAACAGAAAACAAGTAAAATTTTAGTACAATAAGATCATAAATCAATGTAGTTCAACTTAAACAGATGGTAAATTATTCAGTATAACTAGTTAGTTTCATACTTATCACAAAAGCAGGAAGGATGTTATATTTCAACATAACTAGTTAGATTGATGCATATCACCAAAGCATAAAGGATGATGCGTCCATGAACTGTATATTAATTTCATATTCATAATCATAATCAAGTAGCGCCTTTTTCCCAACTATTTGGGATCGGCGACATGGATCTTACTCCTCCATTCAGGCCTATTTTGGGCTACCTCTTTTGTAAGAGATAGTAAAGTCAAATCCTTTTTTATTAACTCCATCCCAGTTCTCTTAGGTCTCCCTCTCTCTCTTTTACCATACTAATTTAGTACCTAGAAAATGTAGCACACTGCCTAGCCCATCTGAATGAGAAAATTTAACAAGTGCAAATGAAGATAGCACGTAGGACAACAAAAAAGGACATAAACCAATATAAAACACTTGTATGGAAAAGAGCCTCTATCTCTGTATAGATGAAACAGACAACCGCATTCAAAGGATGAGAAATACATAGGATCTTCTTTATTAGTTACATTCACACATGTTTGCAAAGGTAGAGACAATAGTTATGAACTTTTTGTGCATTTGAGAAATAGTGATCACTAAATTTTTCTTGCTCCATTTGCCTTCAGCATATCAGGCTTCTACAACACTAGTAGAATGCCTCAATATTCTTTTAGACAGAGAGAACAAGAAAATGTTCGACGCCTCATTTGTAAATATTCTCTAGCAAATGTGAATACAAGCACAGTCACTTAGAGCATTTATATATAGTAGCTCCAAACATTTTTTTTAAAAAAAGGGGAAAAAAGGTTGAACTAAAAAGAATTAGACTAACAAACACAAAAGATAACCCTAAAAGGATAAAAAAGGGGCACAAGCAATTAAATGTTACAACTCTCTTAGTATTAGGTTATTAGGCTATTTACTTATGCTATTTACTTATTTGCATTAGGCCATGTGGGCCACTACAGTAGGAATAGGCTATTTACTTATTTGCATAACATGGCCCATCAGGCCCATCAGCTTTAGGCCCCTGCGCCTATATGTAGGAGACGACTTGTTTGGTTTAAGGTATTGATGAATGAATTCCTAGTTTCTCTCCTCCTTCTTCTCTTCTCTCATCTCCTTCCCTACCCTTTGCCGCCGGCTTTTGTGCATCCTCCTAGCACAACACTGGTATCAGAGCAATCGATTCCTGGCTTCCGACGCTATGGCTCGGAAGAAGGCTGTGGACAATCCAGAAGGTCCATCGTTCCAATCTGACGAGGAGGCGCCCACTGGCCAGGTCGCACCTGTTGCAATCATAGATCCGGCCTTCCTTAAGACCATGACAGACATGATCGCAATGATGCAATCCATGCAGATCTCGCAGCAGGCTATGTTGGAGCGGTTATCAGCACCGCCACCCCCGCCCACATCTGGGCTGGAGCATCAACAGACCACCGGCCTACAAGGGTCTTCCTCCACTGCGGCTCAAGGGCCTCCTCTGCAGACCCCGTCGTTCTCTGGTCACTCGTCCCCTCCGCCGCATGGGTTCTCTCAACAAGAACCTAGGCCGCAGGGCCAGGCCGTTGGGCAGCCCAGGGCTCTCCCTTGCCCCACAACCACACCGCCGGTGCTGCACAGGGATCTCCATACCCCCAAGGCCACGCCTTTCAGTCTTCAACTATGTTTGGCTCCTTTGATCCGACTAATATCTTGCCACCAGGGGCAACTGGCACTCATCTGCGTGCCTTTCCTCATCATACTGGCCGACCACATCAGCAGTCGCAGGGAGATGTGCCACCCTATGGGCCATTATTTGGAGGACCAACTCTTACTGGCTTCTCCAACTTTCCGCCAGGTATGTCTCAGGCCCCGTCTCAGGATCCATTCGGACGGGCCTCGGCTGAGCCTCGATTGGCCCGACTTCAATTTCCTAAGTATAGTGGGGAAGATAGCCCTATTGATTGGATATATCAGGCAAATAAATTCTTTGAGTATCATGGCACTCAGTCGGAAGTTGATAAACTGCGCATCGCAACCTTCCATCTGTCGGGCGATGCCTTAGTCTGGTTCCAATATTTTGAGAGGGATATGTTTCATCCGACATGGGCTGATTTTGTGAATGAGTTATGCGTACAATTCGGGCCAAACGATTATGCTGATTTTAATGAATTGCTAGCATCCCTCCGTCAAACATCCTCGGTGCGCGCTTACCATCAGGAATTTATGCGCATAGCTAATCGGCTACCTAATTGGGACCAGGCGGCATTAGTGGGGCCTTCATGCATGGCTTGCGGGCTGACATTGCAGATAAAATCCAGCAGTTTCGGCCTAAATCTATGAAAGATATCATTGGGCATGCTCGAGTTGCGGAAGAACGGTTGAACCGGCAACGGCATGTGGTTCGACCCCCCTTCCGGTCTTCTCCTGGATTACCGGTTCCGAGGCCAGTTCCTCCTATTGGGGCCGTCACCAGCTCTAGGCCTGGACCACCAGCAGGAGCCACCCTGCCTTCCCCTATTCGCAGGTTATCCCAGGCCCAGATGGACGAAAAAAGGGCCAAAGGCCTCTGTTTCAACTGTGATGAGCGGTACGTTCCCGGACATCGCTGTCGCACGCCCCCTACCGCTTTCATCTTGGAGGAGTCCTGTCCTGAGAAGGACGATTTTATTGATCAACCGGTCGAGGACGCTTATGTCGATTCGACGGCTGAGATCTCATTTCATGGTTTCTCGGGAACATACACGCCTCACACTATGCGCGTACAAGGTCAGTTCAAGCGCCAGCCAGTTGTTATTTTGATTGATAGTGGGAGTACTCACAATTTTATTAATGATAGGGTGGCGCAGCGCATGGGATGTCATATTGCTCAGGCATGTGCTTTTGACGTTCTTATTGGTGACAGCACACACATGCGCAGCAAGGGCCTATGCCCCCGCGTATCCTTGCATATTCAAGGGTATGACTTCGTGGTGGATCTCCATCTTCTACCCACAAAAGGAGCTGATATTGTATTGGGGGTCCAATGGCTCCAAGAGCTTGGGGACGTGGTCTGGAATTTTAAAGATTTAGTCATGTCCTTTGGGGTGGCTGATCAGCAGGTTCGTTTACAAGGGTCCATTCCCAGTACTCTCCAGTCGGCCCAGGCTGTGGGGTCTTTCTTTCGGCACTCGGCCAATGGGTTTTTGCTGCAACTTATGTCTATATATGACTCGACCCTGCCAACCCTTCCGGCCAACTTGACTGCTCTCTTGACCGACTATGGGTCCCTCTTTGGAGAGCCAACCAGACTACCTCCTACGCGTGGGCACGACCATCAGATTCCCATACTTCCAGGGTCGAGCCCAGCTAATGTGCGGCCCTACCGTTACCCATATGTGCAAAAGGTTGAGATCGAGCATTTGGTGGCTGACATGCTGGCAACCGGTATTATTCGTCCCAGCTCATATTCTTCTCCCGTTTTGTTGGTTCGGAAGAAGGATGGGACATGGCGGTTCTACGTCGATTATCGTGCTTTAAATGCTATTACATTGAAGGACAAGTATCCTATTCCCGTTATTGAGGAGCTTCTCGACGAGTTATCAAGTGCGAAATATTTCTCTAAACTTGATTTACGTTCCGGCTATCATCAGATACGGATGCACCTAGCGGATATTCATAAGACTGCTTTTCGTACACATGACGGTCATTATGAGTTTCTTGTGATGCCCTTCGGGTTGACTAATGCGCCAGCCACCTTCCAAAGTCTAATGAACGATATTTTTCGGCCTTTCTTGCGCAAGTTCATATTAGTCTTCTTCGATGACATATTAATCTATAGCGCTACCTGGGAGGATCACATTGGCCATCTGCGGACCGTCTTTGATCTCTTGGTCGGGCACTCTCTTTTGTTGAAACGGTCCAAATGTTCTTTTGGCCAACCTCAGATTGATTATTTGGGCCATATTATTGCGGAACATGGAGTCTCTACAGATCCGGCCAAAGTGGCCGCTATGCTCGACTGGCCCACGCTTACATCACCGAAGGCCTTACGAGGTTTTCTTGGGCTGACGGGCTATTACAGGCGCTTCATTGCCCATTATGGTACTCTGGCCGCCCCTCTTACTGCCTTGTTAAAGACCGGCGCCTTCGTTTGGAGTACTGACGCCCAGGAGGCCTTCGACTCTCTAAAGCAGGCTATGTCATCCGCCCCAGTCTTAGCCTTGCCGGATTTCTCTCAGCCATTTATGGTGGAAACTGATGCTTCCGATAGTGGGTTGGGCGCTGTCCTTCTGCAGGCTGACCGGCCCATTGCTTTCTTTAGTAAGGCCTTATCGGGGCGCTCTCTCCGTTTGTCGGCCTACGAAAGGGAAATGCTCGCTATTGTGCACGCCGTGACGAAATGGCGCCCCTATCTATTGGGCCGGCATTTCACTATTCGGACAGACCACCAGCCCCTAAAATATTTTCATGACCAGCGGATCTCCACTCCAGCCCAGCAACGTTGGGTCACGAAGCTCATGGGCTACGATTATGATCTGGTTTATAAACGGGGGTCCGAGAATACCGTGGCCGACGCTCTATCTCGGCGCGACGCGGAGGTGTCTCTATTGGGCCTCTCTGTCCCTACCTTTCCCTTCATGACTGACTTGCTGCAGACTTACCAGGACGTACCTGAGGCCACGGACATCTTACAGCGCCTCCAGGCTGACCCGACATGCTTACCCTCTTTTGTTTTGCAGGATAGTTATATCTTCTAGAAGCAGCGCCTATGGGTTCTCCCGAGTCCGATACTACGGCAGAATATTATTTCCTTCTTTCATGACACCCCTAGTGCTGGTCATGAAGGGTCCTTCCGCACCTACAAGCGTGTGAGTCAGAATTTTCTTTGGCGGGGAATAAAAAAGGAAGTCCATTCTTATGTGGCTGCTTGTGATGTCTGCCAGCGCGCGAAGGCCTCCACTACTACTCCTGCGGGCCTTCTGCAACCCCTCCCTATTCCTGATCGCGTATGGGAGGATGTCTCCATGGATTTTATTGAGGCTCTACCTGTGGTTCAAGGTAAATCAGTTATTCTTGTGGTAGTGGATCATCTCTCTAAATATGCTCATTTTTGCGCCCTTAGTCACCCTTATACAGCGAAGGCTGTTGCTGTAATTTATGTGCGCGAAGTGGCCAAGTTGCACGGCATGCCTCGGACGATTGTGTCCGATAGGGATAAAATATTTATTTCTCTTTTTTGGAGGGAGTTCTTTGCATTACATGATACTAAATTGCACATGAGTACCGCCTATCATCCCCAAAGTGATGGCCAAACGGAGGTGGTCAATCGTTGTTTGGAACAGTACCTGCGCTGTTTTGTTGGTGAAGAACCTCGCCGTTGGCTCTAACTTCTTCCCTGGGCTGAATGGTCCTATAATACTGCTTATCACACCTCTACCGGATTCACCCCCTTCGAAGTGGTTTATGGCCGGCCTCCACCTACGGTGATCCGTTATTTACCTTTCAGCTCTTCGGTGGGTGAGGTAGACTATGCACTTCAGACGCGCGATAAGGTCTTGCGTCAACTCAAGGCTAACCTCGCGACTGCTCAGAATCGGATGAAGCAGGTGTATGACTGCTCTCATATGGATAGGGAGTATGCAATTGGGGATTTGGTTTATGTTAACCTCTTGCCTCATCGACAGCATTCCTTGGCGGCTGTTGCTTCTACCAAATTGGCACACCGGTTCCATGGGCCTTATCCGATATTGGAGCGTATTGGGCCAGTTGCTTATCGTCTGCAGTTGCCACCCACTTCACAGGTTCATCCGATTTTTCATGTATCCCGTCTGCGGCGCTTTGTGGGGGATCATTCTCGTCTTACTAGTGGGGTGCCTACACCGTTGCTCTTGCCAGAGGATCCTCCTGCCCTTCCTGCGTATATTTTGGATCGCCGCCGGGTTCGTCGTTTTGGACGCTTGGTGAATGAATTGCTAGTTGCATGGCAAGATCATTCTTTGGACGATGCCACTTGGGAATTAGAAGACGATTTCTTTACTCGATTTCCTACATTTTCGCCTTGAGGTCAAGGCCGTAGCGGAGCGTGGTGGAATGTTACAACTCTCTTAGTATTAGGTTATTAGGCTATTTACTTATTTGCATTAGGCCATGTGGGCCACTATAGTAGGAATAGGTTATTTACTTATTTGCATAACATGGCCCATCAGGCCCATCAGCTTTAGGCCCCTGCGCCTATATGTAGGAGACGACTTGTTTGGTTTAGGGTATTGATGAATGAATTCCTAGTTTCTCTCCTTCTCTTCTCTCATCTCCTTCCCTACCCTTTGCCGCCAGCTTTTGTGCATCCTCCTAGGGTGCACAACATTAAACTACCCTCCTTTCCTCTCTAGCATATAAAAGACACACCCAAATTAAAATTTACAAAAAAAAAAGAAGACAAGAACACCAAAATATATCTAGAAGGTTCAAAATTATGCTAGCAGACAAATCAAGAATCAACTCATTACTTAAAGAACTGCAAACATCTACCACATACTAATCCCAAAATGATAAAGAAATAATCTGAACAATAAACCTAGTTACCACAAGGTCCAGCGGAAATAGAAATTATTCAACAATCAGTTAAACTATATCTACCACATTCCAAAATTATGATAGTAGAAAAAAAATAAAAAATCAACTTATTACTTCAAAATCTACATACATCTACAAAATCCCCAAACTACAAAGAACTAATGTGAACAAAAAAACCTAGTTACCACAAGTTCGAGCAGAAACTAGAAATTATTCAACAATCAGTTAAACTATACCTACCACATCGCAAAATTCTGATAGCAGACATATCAGGAATCAACTTATTGCTTAAATAACATCATACATCTACCAAATCCTACAATTACAAAGAATAATCTGAACAAAAAACCCTAGTTATCACAAGTTCCAGCATTAAGGAAAAAAACTCAGGAATCAGTTCAAAACCACGAAACACAAAAAAGACATAACAGAACTCTAGACAGCCATGATCCAACAATCATATAGCCACCTATCAATCCCAAAATTATGATAGCAGACAAATCAAGAACCAACTCACTACTTAAATAACTTCATAAATATAACAAATCCCAAAATTACAAAGAAGTAATCTGAAGAAAAAAACCCTAGCTACCACAAGTTCCAGCATAGAAAAGAAAACTCAAGGATCAGCTAAAACCAAGAAACACAAAAAGCCATCAACAGAACCCTAGACAGACATGAATCTACAATCACCTAACCCTAGATAAAACCTGAAACACTAAGGGGCTGTTTGGTTGGTGAATTTTAATGAATCTGAGTCTTGATTAAGGGAGAATTTATTTAGGCTGAATTGGTGTAAAATGGGAATGTTGTTTGGTTACTGAATTGAAAATTCACAATTCACTCTTAATTTGGTGAATATCCTCATGAGATTAAAAAATTAAGCATAAATTAGGGAAAAATCCTCTTTCATCCCGAATTTTAAATTCAGTCAAAATTCTTAAACCAAACACGATTTATGTTATTCTCTCCTAATTCATTCTTAATTTGGAGCCAAATTCACCAACCAAACAGCCCCTAAATAACCAGTGATCGCCCAATTTAGCACTCCAATTTCTCAATTCAGAAACCCTAGTGGCTAGTTACCACAAGTTCCAGCATAAAAAAAAAAGAAAACTCAAGAATCAGCTAAAACCAAGAAACACAAAAAGCCATCAACATATCCGTAGCCATCCATGATCCAACAATCACCTAACCCTAGATAAACCTGAAACCCTAAACAATCCAATTTCTCAATTCAGAAACCCTAACTTAACAAGAAAACACGAAACCAAAAAGCGGAGGGAAGGGGGAAGGGGGTATACCGAAGTCGGAGCGGGGGCGTTTTCCGGCGAGCGGAGGCATGGCCGCCTGGCGGCCTTCGCCAGCGTAGCGCCAGTAACCGTCGGCCATGCGAGCGAGCAGAGAGTGCAATGAGAAACAGCGACGAAAGGGGAAAAACCAGGGCCGGATTTCTTTCTTCTGCTGAGTATTGTCCGGTTGAAGGGTCTAGGTTTTTATACGGGCCTTGGCGAACGCCGTTCATCCGTTTGATGTCCAGCTAGCATATGCGGATGTAGAAAACGGACACTTTTTTGTTTGCGGATGTAGAAAACATTGGCGGACGGAGCGGATGTGGGCATCACTTTAAAGTTGCCAATGATCATGTCCGCCGACCTTTATATGGAATGAGTAATGTTTTTTTTTTTTGGATAATTTGGAACGAGTAATGTTACTCCTCCCGTTTTTGTATCACGGCCAACCTCACGCGCTAGTGTGGCGAGAAGAAATGAAATGCAGGGTCCATAGCATTTCGGGGCATGCGAGGTGGCCGTGAAAATAAAGCGGAAGAAGAAGCTTTTTTCCATTGGAATATGTTAGGATGAGTAATTAAGCACCCCATGGTTTAGCCAGCCCACCCCTTTACATGATCCATCGATGTTAGTTTATATTTTCAAAAGGTGGATATCTAGCGTCATGTACAAAGGTAAAGGTGGCTAAACTTGGGAGGTGGTGACCTCATCTATGTTAACATGTGTCGTGGGACACACTAAATTGGGTGAGTTGGGAGACATATATTAACGGGACTTTTTGTTTATTTGAAAAAAATATATATATAGCTGCTATAAGTAATGGCCCCCTTGAATTCCGTTATTGAGCCTTACGTCTTGGGCTTGCTCATTTCCTTTCTCTAGTTTGCTCCTTAGCTTTCTTATCCATCTCTTATCTTAGTAGTTCTTCTGTGTTCTTTCTTGGTGAGACAGCATGCAACATAGAGGAGCTCTCGTGAGCAGGCTAGGTAAGAATGTTTTTAAACAATTTAAATTTAATAACATCATCATTTGCGATATCAAGGGAAATTCAGTGATGAAAGTATATTTAATTTCTAATGAGTGATAAAAATCATGCACAATTTTCAAATGCTCCACTCCCTCTGTCCTATTTTAGTAGCTCCATCTAAAAAATTGTGACTTTTTATTGGCGGGTGAAAATCCCAACTTATGAGGAAAGTAGAGGTTTAAAATCCACTAAATTGACTATACGGAAATGCCCTCGATTCCAAATAATGCATCTAAAACAGGATGGAGGGAGTATGTGACAAATATTATCTGGACACCACAAACAGCTTCAGCTCCCCATTGTCCAATTGCACCATACTAGTCCGAGCAGAGGACCAGGGTCCGACTATGATATCTGAAGCAGACCCGACCGCTATGCCACACTGAACCACCATCTTCCCACCCCGCCATGAAGCTCCGGCCCTCGTCGCCGGCGTCGGGCCCTCCGGCACGCCAGCTTTTCCGTCCAACTCGTTGGAAGCTCTTTAAGATACGGAGGTGAAGGAGGAGGTGTAGCTAGAGTCAATGGGGGAGTCTGGCGTCAAGGTTTCCTGGGTCTTCTCTAAAATTTCAAAAGTTGTCTTTCTTGTTGGAAAATTGGGAAAGAAAATGCTTTTAGCCGTTGGTGGAGATGTGGAGTGGAAGAAGGACAGTCACATATTAGTTGTCCAAATTGGGAATGAGGAATGAACCAGCTTTAGTTCATTTTGGATCTCCAATTTAGACGATTACTGTGGGACGGAGTGAGTCCCACCCATGTGTACAAGAACTTCATTATGGTAGAAGCTGCCCAAGAGGTGTAAACTAGAATCCAGTTGAGAGATTCTTTTGGTGGCTTCTTTTATCTAATTTATGCTGTCTGTTCAGGACTAAATCTCAATAAACCTTTTGATGGTTTAGTAATTAAGATGATTAGCTTCAAATCCAAATGATGAAAACAAGGCTATTAGCTCTATTAACTTTGGATTTCCCAAATTGCATCCATGAACAATGTTTAAGTTAGATCATGGAAGAGATATAATAGTGTGTATGAGTGGGCTTTGAATCCCAATCTTCTACACATTATTATTTAACAATTTGTGGCCTTTACATCACTGCACTAAAATCAGTTAAAAAAATAAAAACTTATATAAAGGTTCTTTTTCTAATGCACTAATCGCTGATCCAGACTCCGGTGGCTAGTTGGATCTCTCCCAGTTGCAGAAGAGGTCCCAAGATTCGATCCCGTTGGCATATAGAGTGTGAGGGTGCATGTCACTACCTATCTAAAATGTATATTAGACCATCATTTTTCTAAATACGTGTTTTCATCTAGTACCTGTCCATGTAGTTGCTAAGCCAATACTCGTCCTGTTTTAGATGCTCCATCAGGAAAAGAGGACAATCCTTTTTTAGATGCTTCATATAGTCAATGTAAGTGGATTAAATTGCATCCAGGAACAATGTTTTAAGTTCGAGCATGGAAGAGATATAATAGTGTGTATCAGTGGAGTTTGCATCCCAATCTTTCATACATTATCATTTCACAATTTGTGGCCTTTGCATCAATTTTTTTCTTAATGCACTAAAATCAGTTAAAGAATAAAATCTTATATGAATGATTTTCTTCAATGAAATAATATTAGTCAATCGCGGATCCAGACTAGGTTGGCTGTTGGATCTTTATCAGTTGTGGGAGAGGTCCCAAGATCGAATCCCGTTGGCATATAGAGTATGAGGGTGCATGTCTTACCTATCTATAAAGTATATTATTTGATACAGTGTTCAAACACTAAAATGAATTATATCTATTTAATTGGTGATTCATCTTTCTCTACCACATTCATTTGCTTTATGTTTACTTAGGAATCAAGTACGTACACAAATGTATCGTCTCCATCTAAGTGGCATCTGGTAGTGGAAGTGCTGGATCAGGTTTGCCTTTATTGCTTTCTAGACATTAGTCCTATTCTGAACCTGCTGTGCTAACACGAAAGGTACCGATGCACACGATAAATTATAAATTGGAATAATACAGTGTTCTAAGACTGTTTTAATCATCTTCCATGTATGTTTGGTGTGGGAAAGGATGAACTGATAGACTCTATTAAGAAATAAAAGGTTCCCTCGAATGATCGGTTGGAAAAAGAATGTTTTCTGACCTGACTTGGCTTTTCTACACCACGAACCCATCTTGACTTTGTTGTTGTATGACATGCTATTGGTAGACATGCTATGTTAATCTCTGTTGGTTGTAACACACCTAGGGCTTATTGCCTAAACTAACATATTAATAATGAAAGCTAAAATTAAATAAAAAAATGTGTTAGATGAAGGTCTCCACGTTATAAACAAAGGATTTCTACCCCTCCTGTTTCGGTATTGGTCTTTCAACCCTTTAGGTCTCATCTTTTGATACCAATAGAATTAATGTTTACATCCATTAGTGCTTGGAAAATATCAAAACATGTAAAATTAGATGTTTTTTGTATAGAAAGAGGGTGTGAGTAACTATTTGCCTGGATGTCATTTAATAGGGATTTCTAAAGATGGGGGTTTGCCTGTTCGTTTGGAGTGGTCATGGAGTGTGTATTTGGACTATAGGTCATGAGGGTAAAGTCTAATTTGTTTTATCTGAATTTAAATAAATTTGAGACCTTACTTTCCGTTCATTTGTGGACCATTTAACATGGAAAAAAATTGTGAAGGATGTACAAAAAAAGAGTGAATGGCATTTGATATGGCAACAAATTGTGGTGCCATTGCCATAGTATTTATATTTGAATATCTGAATTTCTGTTTTCAGATTTTGTGTGAGTTGTGTGGAATCGTGGTCATCTGCATATATCATCCATGTAAAGATAACAGTAAGGCAGTTCATGCACTACAAGCCTCTATTGTTTTAAACTCATGCAGTTTCTTTTATTCCAAGTAACTTCCATACAACTGTTAGCTTGTAATAAGTTGTAAAAGCTGTCATTTTCCTGACTGAATCAAGTAGAGCTGATTCTTTTTTTCTGGCCAAGTAGCTGTGAATGATATGAACTTTGTGATAATGCAGCCGAAGATCTCCCAGAAAAATCATCTAATACAAGTTGAATTTTATCCTGGGAAAAAGCTGCTTGGCTGACCATGGCATTTATATGTGGAGTTATAAGTATAGAGCCATGACTACTAAGTGAGTCCGTGCAATGCTTCTACATTGCCTTATTCATGGAAACAATTTACTTATGTTGCACTGCTTGGATCTCTCCATGTTGAGGGAGAGCCGGAGAGGTCCCAGGGTTGGATCCCTATGGTGGGTAGTGTGAAGTCTTATGTTACACTGTATGGATCTCTCCCTGTTGAGGGAGAGGTCCCAGGGACGAATCCCTCTTGTGGGTAGTGCGAAGAGTGTGCTAGTCTGAGCTAACGAAAGAAAACCTTATGATGGAAACTTATTTTTTTTTGGGGGGTAATTAAGAAAACCTTATGATGGAAACTTGCTCAATATAATTTCCATGTCATCAATCTAATGGTCTTGATTGCTTCCGGTGCTTGCTATTTGCATCGAGTGTTCGCACATGATATTCTACTTTTATTTTCTGTTCTCAATCTTTGTTTTGCTTGTGCCTTTTCATTTCCTGTTCACACTCTCCTTTATTTTATCTTAGCCAAGCAACATGGTTTCCTTTGAAACCAGGTTCTTTGAACAAGCTAAGCTGATCGTGCTTGTATTCATGAGAACTTATGTTAGATCTAGAAACTTAATGGTTGTTATATATGATCTAAGATCTGGACTCTTGAGCAAAATGGACTACACCGTAGTTGGCCCTTGGAATGCACCAACAGTATCTGTGGTTCACCTTAACACGAGTACTTGTGATTCTACAAGATATGATATCTGCTCCATACTTGTAGGGAGGGGTTTCCTATTCCAAAGTTTGGAGCTGAAGGCTTTTCCTCTAGTGTTATATTAGTTTTTTTTATGTCTCAACTTTTGTGGATTCGATCTCGACTTTTGTTTATTTGTTATACGAAGAATACTTCCTCCATCCCGTTTTAGATGTTCCATCTGAAAAATAGGACAGTCCTGTTTTAGATGCTCTAAATGGTCAATTTATGTGGATTTTGAACCTCTTCTTCCCCTCTTTAGTTGCAGGTTTTCTGCAATCCAATAAACATCAACATTTTTTCAGATGGAGTTATTAAAACAGAACGGAGAGAGTATTATTTTTTCAAGATATAAGAGAGAATTGAGAAGGTGCAGTCCTTGAAGATGGTAGAAAGCATTTCTTACACCTGCTTCATGTCCATATTGAGTAACAAAAGAAATATCTGTCTGTGTGTTCCTAATTAGATGTTTTGAATAAAGTGAGACTTGTACAGAAAAATTAATTTTCGATCAATTGAAGAACTGCAACTTGCTTGTCAGCTAATGCATCTTAAAGTTGTAGTTTGTTCCTCAGGGGATCAGTAAGGATCAAATAAACCAAATAGCGGAACCTTTATAATATCAGCTTTCATTCTCTCAAAAACAAAAAGGAAAGTCATCAGCTGGTGGCTGCTACCAGATATTCAATTTTTCTTAACTTGTCAATATACTGTGCAAAAGAAGAGCAATACAGTAAGCTCGTTAACATACAGATTTAATTTGATGGTCGTAGCTCCTGCTCCAAAGCCTTCTCCAGCCACTCCTCTGCATCCTCCATGATTCCTGGGCTGAGTCTCACCATCAAAATGCAAAACTCTGTCTCGTTAAGCTTGCTGTCCCCGTCCAAGTCCCCTTCCTTTACCATCGCCTCGGCGTCCTCCTTGCTCATCCCCTCCATCCCCAGCACCGCCGAATTCCTCTGCAGGCTATCCGCCGTAATCAGCCCCGTCGCTTGATCCGCCAACAGCCGGAAACCCCCACAAAGCTCCGACATAAACGCCTTCGTGTCAAGCTTCTCTGCCATGGCCGGCAGTAGGTCTTCATATTGGGTTGCTTCCTTGGTCATCTCCATCTCTCTCTAGCACTAGTTTGGCTACTGTTTCATAAGTTGTTGCACTCCCCCTCATTGATGAAAACTTGGCAAGAAGATGTCTTCTCTTATAACTCTTTCAAGGAAGGTGCTGAAGTGTTGACATTAGCTTTGCGTCAAAATGCAGCCGTGGCCAGCCTTGTCTTTGGTAGGCTTCTGAGAAACTTCCTTCCTGTCTACTTGTGCTTGGTCTTGCAACCCTTTTCATATGTTAAACGCATCTGTCTTGATTTTTCAAAAGGAGTGGTTGCAGAAGACGGCAGTGTAATGGGATTCTTGTCATGGCCGTAAATGATAAGGACTTTGATCGTATGTTGGGAAATTGCGTGTCTCGTGGACCCTTTGTCCAGTTCTTGTGTTTGGCACCGCTCAAAAGATTCTTAAATTGCAAGTAGCTTAATTGCTTAAATATAAGCTACTATTTGGCGTCAAATCCACGATGCTCTCTCAATGTATGTTTAGTGATGGGACTGTGGCTGCCAATATCAATATTAGCTTGCACTAGTACTATTTGTTATGGGAAAGTTTACTTAGACCGCTCACAAGCATTTGTATGAGCTGAATCGCATTCACCGTCAGATTTTGATCTGACGGCACTAGGGCGGGTGGTGAGTCACTCACTTACCCTTTTGATTTGACACCTGCCGCAGATCAAAATCCGACGGCTCATGAACCATTCATATAAATGGGACTCTTTCAAGATGACTTAAAATTAGTTCATTTTGAAAAATCTTATGTTAATAATTTCAGACAAGGGAGTATTTGTTAACATTTCTACTCATGTTGTACTCTAGATGTAATCTTGGATAAGAGCCTTTTTTATAATAATCCTTATTAAGAGCATGCAAGAGTGGACTTATTTCAAATAATCCTTTAACACTAGGGTTAGTTCAAGTTGGTGGTGTTCAGTTAGACCATTTTTCTCCAATTACAGCTTTATGGAAAAGCCACTTGTGTAGAAATCATGTAATTAGATGCACGAGCAGCTTGTGGATCTAATGCGCATGTTTCACAATAGAACCAACTACACAAGGTAGAGAGCAAAAGATAAGACAGCTTATAGACAATTCAATGTTGCTATTGCGAGATGAAAGGTCATTTTAGCAACGTTGATGTTAGCTGAATCATTCTTTAAGGAAGCCCTTTTGGCTGAACAAAATTTCAAATCGAGGCAGGAAGAGTAACAATAATAAAAATAAAGTTATAGACATTTGAACACATGTTTGTTACTATTCTAATCAGTAAATTAATAAAATGCACTTGATTAAGTTTGGCGCACAACTTTTGAACCGTCTTAAGCCTCGATTAGCAATCTGAACACATTATTTAGAGAGGGCATTAGTGCAGACCGTAACATCAAGCCGGATACAGTAGTTTCCTCTTATTACATAGTTCAATGGCAAAGTTTTGTCTTAATTGATTAAATTACATGGCTAAGAAGCCTCATTTTGGAAATACATGTATGCTTGTCCCCTTGCCCGTGTTGTATAAGAGTGCATATGTGATACATAAATTACCTATTGTCAATTAAATTATTCTTATTAGTAAATATATGAAATGATTGGTCAATACCATAGTGTAATTTACAAAGCTTCAGCGAACAGAGGCTGAGTCATCCTCAATTTAGAGGTGAATATAGGCATTATAGTTGCTCGAAAGGTATGGGTTTCTCTCCTTTTTTTGGCAGTATTCCTTGTTCTGATTTGATGTTATACCTTAAATGTGGTGTCGGCAGATTTACAAACTTTTTTTATAGGATAAGTGGATAACAAATTGACTCTAGTGATGGAAGAAGTTTTTCTAGTATTCTACTAAAAATACTCCCTTTGTACCACAAATAGTTTCATCGAGTAATGAATAGTATGAATACTCCCATACTTTAGGTCACCCATGGGCTGGCATTTCTAAAGGGAAGTGAGTGACGTAGCGTTGTCTTTTTAGGATTGTCACATCAGCATGTGGTTGAAATTGTGGGGAAGTTAACGTAGGTGAAGCATTTTTAAGTTTTATTTCTTTTTTTTTAATCATTTCATAAGAAACAAACAGAGCATTCCAAATCCATATAAAACATTACATCAATTTGGATCTATCAAATGCCCAAATCAGCTCCGTGAACGCCGGTACACATCCCCTCCAAGCCACTGGGCAGGACAACCTCTTAGCATGTCTTGCATGACAATGAGCAAGAGCGTTGGCCTCCCTCCGAACATGAAGGAAAGAAACTGTCTCAAAAAGCCTGAGATTAGAGAGTGCCGCCTTGATCAAATTACCCAACACCGAGCTTCCTGCAACTCCATGTCTAAGACTTTTTACTACTTTTAAACAATCACCCTCAAACACTACTTGCCCCAAAGTTGCCTCCAAAGCAAAACCAATTCCCATATTGCTGCTAGCATCTCAATTTCCTCAGCTTGAAAAGCACCCTCCACAAAGCTCTTGCATGCAATAACCTGACCCATGTGATTCCTGATACAAACACCTATACGGCTATACCCGATCGGCCCTCTTCATCAAACACCGCCCCATCATAATTTACTTTTAAAATCCCTTCCTCAGGAGGATGCCAAACCACATCAAAATCTGTTGGACTCAACATCATGGACAACCGCCTCATAATGATCAAATTGTGTTACATAATCCATCGTCTAAGCACGAACCAAAGTTGCATTCTTCCAAACAGACCCAACACGCCTTGAATTTCTGTTATGCCAAAGTGCCCAGCTGAGAACGGATGTGGCTTCCAAAGCATCTCTTCCATATTCCTGTTTAATGAATTGAAATATATCAAAAGCGTTGGAAGAGGTGGAGAAGTGAATGTTTGTGTCAGTCCTTGTTCTCCCATGCCGCAGTCACACATGGACAGGTCCATAATGCGTAAATAGTGTCCTCCTGATCTACCATCAAAATAAGTTAGTTGATCGCAATATAGTACTCAGGAGTCCAAGTGTCAAACTACATGGACTGAATAATATAAATATTTTAATTTAGTCTGCACTAGATTTAATTACTTACAAGTAAATCTATCTTAACGAAGAAAGTTAGAAACGGTTGAGTAATTAAAAAAAAGTAAATAAAAGTTTTTTGTAAAATATTACAATTGAGAAGTGAACCTAAGTATAGAATTTATATAAATATACAATTATATCCATTTAATTCCAATTTATCTAGTACACATAACAAACATGAATCTTAGCCCTGAAGTAATCGACTAAGCATTGTCAATATCGATAGAAAATTAGCGATCAAAGATAATATTTATTCATTTAAACATCAACGTATACTTCATCATTTAATGGTAATCCTAAGGATCAATTATGCATAACACAATAGATAAAAGAAATATGCTATAGATAAGATTTAAGAGATCATTTAATCAAACTAAAATCATGTTATAAAATTTAAGAAAATATAATACTTAATTATACTTCATTTAGCCCTAGTTTATAAGAGATTAGCTACCCATGGATGAGAAGAGCACAACGGAATATATAATGTTCATGAAAATAAATAATATTGTAGAAAAAAATTGCCCACTTACTCCTTGCTCTTGCCCCACGTCTCTGCTCTCAGCAGCTAGAATTTGCGTTGAAAAACTCCCCCAAAAATCAATCCTGGATGGCCTTTATATAGGCTGCTTAGGGGGGTGATTAGGGGAAACCGGAACCGACTGCCCTCTTTTCCCCATGCGATTTGTGTGGGCCAGGTCCTATTTTGGCACGACGTCAGGTTGAGCCTTAGCTCCTCTTCCTTCTTTGCGTTTCGTCTTCTCTTTCACTGCTCGCTTCACTACAACTTCATTCTATCTTCTCTGTCAAACTCATAAACTCTAGCCCTGCCGATGACTTGATTTCTTTCAGTTAGAGCAACAATATTTATCTTCACAAATCTGATTTGTTCCCCCTTTCTAATGCCTGAAAGTTTCATCTAACTATTGGACCTTCGTTGGGTTTTGGTTTTATGCCATTTCAAGCTCAACCCGGCAACATTGGAGCTTCCAAAGTTCGTTAATGGCATAATTCACTATTCCCGTCACTGTTCACATTTTCAGGATTCAAAATTTCAACTTAAGACCACCCTATTCTTCGTCTTTGAATGAGGAATAAATCTTATTTGAGTCTCTTCTTCGATTAAGCTCGATTCGGGCTTTAATTTCATGGATTTTAGAGTTGAGGTCAAGTTTCAGCAATATGGACAATCCTGATCAAGAAGATTGTACATATATGCAATGACAGCTGGACCCGAATTAGACCTAG
The DNA here is from genome assembly GCA_039654745.1 of Houttuynia cordata. NCBI lineage: Eukaryota > Viridiplantae > Streptophyta > Magnoliopsida > Piperales > Saururaceae > Houttuynia > Houttuynia cordata. The sequence goes on along the minus strand of CM077505.1, from coordinate 36,218,178 downwards.
ACCCATCTGCACATTCATTTAAGCATCCGACTGCGTCCATGTTCATTTATACGTCCGTTCAATGCCTAAAAAATTGTCCATATTAATTTTTGAAGTGTTTACTTTGTAAATAAGCAATGTCCATTATCAGTAACAGTCCATTAATTAGCGATTTCAATTTGTTTATGAAGTATGTCTTACCTAAGAATTATCTCAATTTAACCAAAATAAAGTATTAACCCTTAAATCTTTGATTAAACTAAATAATTACTAACTAACCTAGATAAATCATAACTATATAGGGCTAAAAAATTAAGATATTAAGGTATATAATATGTGTAAATTATGTGTTTATCACCTCCACATCAACCCCACTTTGTTCGCAAGTCGGCCCTTGCACAATCTTCTTTTTGGTAAGATTTGACATAGTTGGCAAAATTCTTTCACAAGCCTTCCAAGCAAAAGGCTTAGATCTTGGCAGGCAACGTCATCGTCCAAATTGAGCTTCAAAGCTTCCTCATCCCATCATTATTAGGACAGCCAACCTCTTAGGGGCCGTTTGGGGCATGAAAAAAATAGAATATCCACTGTAGATAATCTACTTTCAGGTGGAGTTTTTGAAATTATCCACTATCCAAGAGGTGTTTCAGCTGGATAGTGGATAATTTCAAAAAAATCCACCTGAAAGTAGATTATCCACAGTGGATATTCTATTTTTTTTCACTCCCCAAATGGCCCCTTAGTCATTTTTCTTGAGTTTTGGTGCTAGATGGTAAGCACTTTTCAGTGAGAACCGCTCATGCTTGTTGGCTGTCCATGCCACCTCATCCCTCATCATCATAGGACATAAAGGAATCGCCAAAATCTCTTCAACCTTATTTTAGTTCACTCATCTGCCCATGCTTGTTCATTTTCTTTTCAAAATGAACTTATTTTAGTTCACTTTGAAATTAGTTTAAATAAATGGAACTACTTAAATGGGACCACATCAAGTGGGATCAAGGTTTTCAAAACTGGACCGGCCATCGACCTGGATTGATGGCCGGTCCGGTTGGACCGCGGTCAAACCGGAGTTGAACCGGTTTGACTCGATATAAGGTGTGCATCTTACATATATGATAAATATAACTTTTATGTAATATTAACATCAAAATAGTTGTAGCTCAAGTGGCTATAGCTCAGATCCCCCCTCAAATAGAGATTTTTTTTTTTAAAAAAAATGACATGGCTGGCCGGTCCAATTTAGCGGTTCGAGAGAAAATCGGCTGGTTCAACCAGTCGGTTTAATAAACCGGACGAACCAAACCGGTTTTTCGACCTGGTCCGGTTTTGAAAACACCAAGTGGGATTGTGACCAAGCTACACCAGTCGCTGATTATAGAGGCCATGCTTTTGTACAGGTATGTTAGGGCCCACTTGCTAGAGTTTGGAGAGTTCGGAAATTTTTCTCGGATAAAATTTTCACATATGCACAAACATCATCTCCGACAATATCCCAATATGCTTGATAGAATAGGCCAGGAAAGCCATCGGGACCTGGGCTCTTAGAAGCATTCAGTTGAAATGCAGCCTCCTTGATTGTAGTACTCCCTCCGGTCTGAGTAACATATTTATACCAAAATTAGATGATAGCCGCTCTGCAACGCCCCCAGGTTGATGTCGATGTCGGAAGGCCTCTGTGATGACAAGCACTTGCTCGCTCGCTCGGAAAGTTAGGCTTTTATTGTGGACCCTACATCTCAATAAAATTGAACAATCATGTGACGATCTCAATTAAAAGTGACAAGAGGAAGTATCATTTACAGGAGCCATAGTTGGCAATTGTCTTATGGAGTTATAACGTGTTTCACTAGTTTTAATGTTTCAGTTATTGCCTCATGAGATGGTTTATCAGAGTAAATGTCTTTGAAATGGGAAGAAAATTGTTTTCAATGGAGGGGCAATCATAGTGAAAAGTACCAGTGTCATCCTTGAGAGAGACAATAAGGTTGTGGTGGCGATGTGTGATGTTGCTCTATGAAAAAAACTGGTGTCTGATTACCTGCGTGAAACCATTTTATCCTCGATTTTTTTTGGCCCAGATACTCTCCTGTAGTAAGCTCAGACTACGGTAATCGTCAAAAAGTTGTTGAACTTTGTCATGTAGGAAGTAAATAAGTAGATTGATGATCTGTTGCCAAAAAAAAAGTAGATGGATGATCATGTAATTCACTCATATAGTCTGATTCAATTTAGATAAGTAGATGGATGACCATGTAACTTTCAGAAAGTCTTATTTATAACAAAAATCAACCAACTTATGAATGTTTCCAATGTGATACTTATTGTGGTGAGAAAGACTATTTATTGTCTGGTTCAATTAAGAATGAAATGAGCCCTCTTAAATTAGTGGACCACGGGCGTATCCTCAATCCTCATTGGTTTGAGAGCAGGGAAGGTTGCGGCGGTACAACAAATCTGTACACCGAACCATACACTTGTTTTTGTTAGATAGAACATACCTGCCACTTCCCCAGTGTATGTGTTTAATGTACAATTTTGGTGTAGCATTATCATCATTTTCCTAAAACAAAAGCAGTTGCAATTGTACTCTCCTTACTCCATCAACACCTTCAATTTACTAAAATTGTTTGGTGAGCAATCCTTGTCTAAGCTCGTCAATCTTGAAGAATATGCAGATGCATGATTTTTTCCCTTTTGTTTCTTTTTTTATTTTATTGCCCCAAGTAAAAGGTCCGTCCAACACGCCATGATTTAAAAAAGGGATAGAGGCGCTGATTCATCTGCCACCAATGACCAAACCCTATAGGACAATATTGATAAGAACGCGGCTATTTTGTAAGTTAGGGATAGAGAGGCTGATTCATCTGCCACCAAACTCTTTTTTTTTTATCACCGACAGGAGGGTACATAAAAATAGAAACTCATTACATAGAACAAGTTCTATCTATCCCCACCATAAAAAATACAAGAGCTTTAAAAGCTAAATACATGACTCCCACCCGACATTAAAATGAAATGAAGTACAATAATTTAAGTGCAATACATATACAACTGCAATACCTCCACCCCAAAACACTCCAATACCAACACCCATTCTTAGCCCACTTATTTTCTTAGGGGCCGTTTGGATCATGAAAAATCCCAAACATCCACTCCCAAAAGTCCACCTGGTTGGTAGATTTTTGGGAGTCGATGTTTCTCATTTTTCATGATCCAAACAGCCCCTTAGTATCCTCCAACTGCCCTAAACGCCCATCTTCTTCCTCTTAACAGAGTCGCCTCCACCGGTGGTCCAACCGCGATTGGTCTCCAGCAATCTCATCGGTGGCTCACCTCTTCTTTTGCCCCCTCTTCCTCCTTTCACTTCTTCTTTTGCTCTTCCTTCTCTTCTCCATCTTTATCTTCTTGTTGGCTGTGGCATGGCTAAAGATGTGGCCTTTTTGGCTGTGCTAGCCATTGCCAGCCCAGATCTGGCTGCCATTCGTTTGGATGAAGGCATGTGGACCCCAATAATCTCCTTTGTCCCCCAAAAAATATAACAATATGTCTCCATTTTTTTTTACTGCTTCTAAACCCATCCTCCCCCATTTTATTTTCTCGATCTCCCCTATACCCCAAAATAAAGAAAAGAGGAAATGCATCTTCCCTCACCCTTTTCAACCCTTGTATGAGATTTTCTGCCTAAAACCAAATCAGAGCTGTCGACGCCGACAAACGTCTTCCTTTCCGGTGCCAGCATCTTCTCCGGTGTCCTCGTCTTTGGGAAGAGGGTTTTGGGGACAAGTCCCAGCCAAATTACATTAATATAACATGGTTCAAAATCCTCGTCGGTAAAACAGCGAAGGGATGCTTTTGTGCATAAGGGGGATTGATCTCCGACAAATTACAAAAACAAGACGGGGACCACTTCCCATAAAGGTGAGGGAAGAAAGAAAGTAACGAGGGATATAGGAGATTCTTAGGATCCAAATAGTTGCGTTCCATTTGTTTTAGAAGTAGGGTACATATGAAAAATTTTGCAAATTAGGCTGGGGCACAAATACTGGCAAGAGTTTATTGGGGTCTAAATAGCCTCATTCTATGTAGTCCGTACTCCCTCCATCCAAAAAACTATTGCTGCATTTGAAATTGAGTAAAATTTATTAACTTGTAAGGCTCACAACATTTCAAGCCTTATGTCTTACTCGATCTGTGGATGACACTTCCCACTTGAATCTAAAATTCAACAATTAAATGCTGGATCCATAATTTTCAATTGCAGTCAGTTTTTTTTGGACAGGAGTAATTAAATACTCCCACCGTGGCTCATTGAGAGAAAAATTATATTTCAAGAAGCCTTACAATTAACCTTTTTACTCCATCTACTAATTCTTCTTACTCCAATTAATTGCTATGAGAAGGTTAATTATGAAAGAAAAAAGATAAACATGCAACCAGACTCAAGCGTGACGATTAGCATGAGGCATCCGAGCTGCCGTAGAGACATCCGAAATCCAACAAGGCAGCCACCTCACGTGCCCCTCGAAATTCTATGTGCCCCGTTTTTCTTTTATTTTCACCACACTAGTAGTATCCGAGGTTCGCCGTGATAAAAAAAAGCGGGAAAAAAGAGGGTAGGGACAGCATGTGCGGCAGGGCAGTAGCCGTCAGATCATATGGGTCTCATTCATCTAAGACATGCCTGCCCTACAAAGCATGCTAGATTTTTCCTTAAAAAAGCAGGCGAGTAATAGCGTGCACCGACAGATCAAAATCGGATGGTCCCAGATGCACGAACCCACACCAACGTGTGGGAGCTTGGCTGACGAGATTGTAATATGAAATGGGATAATTAATATGGAACTTTTTAAAATGAGACTTTTAATGTAGGACAGGGGAGAAATACCCAAAGAAACCCCACATCCCTCCTAACTCTAAACTGATTTCTGCTTTTCATGTCATGGGTATTGTTCTTTACCCTTTCCTTATCTTCCTCTCGTTTTCAGTTTAAAGGTTGTTTATTTAATGTGTTTCTGCTTGTACTCAATCTTGATGTTGGTGTTTTTGTTTTCTACATCTGATGTTCCTTCTTCTCTGATGATCATTTGGGGATTAGGCTGTTGGTTCTGATCCCTGTGGGCATAGAAAGAAGCTGACAGTTGGTGATCCATCACTTGATTGGTAAAGAAACTGGAGGTATTTCTAAGTTTATAGCTTTATTTTTCACTTTTTTTTTTGCTGTTGAGAGTTTTCAATTTGGGGTTTTATTGGGTATGTCTTCTTATCATGTTTCTTGGTGCTGGAATTGCCCGTTAATTGTTTGACGATTTTGTTTCGAGAGTACAGTCAGGGAGGAATTTGGTTTTCAATGGCTGAATTGGTCGGGCCTCGATTATACAGCTGCGGCAATTGCGGAAACCATGTTTCCCTTCATGACGATGTTATTTCAAAAGCTTTTCAGGTAGGATCCTAGTCTAAGTTATGCTTTCGTATTCTAATGCCTATGGCTGGGTATGAGCTTTTAAGTTCTGATTCTTGTCAATCACCCAAAAAAAAAGTTCGACTCTTGTCCGTTTGCTTTTCCTTTTCTTTTTTCTTCATTTAGTGTTGTACAAGTGATTAAAGCAATGAGGTTGTTTGATGATAACATGTTGAATAAGTATCGAAGTTAAAATTTTGTTATTAAAGCAACTCTTTAGAACACAAAGAAGAGTGTTGTCTGGAATGAAAATTATTTATGTAGGCCCGTAACATTTCTTTATAATTTTTGTTTTACCAATTTGGCCTCTGCAAGGATCATCATACGCCTTATCCTAGTTATTTGGGGTCGTCTGCATGGATTATATACCGCATTTGACTCTTATCGGAATCAAAATGCTACAAAATCCACACAAAGAAACATAGTGGCAAGTGTTTACTCCGAATGCCCTTCCTGACGCAACCCTTTGAAGAGGGGACGATGATAAGAAGATTCAACATCATCACCTTTACAAATATGTGGGTTGGCTTCATGACATGATGGTTGCACATGAAATATTATTATAGCCATCTTCCATCACAAAGCTGGTAACAATGAAAACCAGTCTGCTTTTACATGTACTCCAAGTTGTTTCTTCTAATATTCCTTCATGGATTAAACAATCCTCCTGCTGGCCCTTTGGATAATGGGTAATTAGAGCTGGAACTTTGAACTTTGAACTTTGGTTCGTGGTCTCATGTGGGCTGTAATGTTACCAGTAAATACCGCAGGGACTACTATAATGCAGCTTGTTGTATTAAGTGTTTATCCACAAGCTTAAGTTCTTAAAATTTGTCTATTTCTTGTACATTGCTTTGGTTTACCTTTGGTAAATTTCCAGGTTATTTCTCATAGAAAAAAACTGATATGATACCGAAAGACGAGGAATTGTGTGTTCTTCCCTGATGCGTGGGGATGTCTTATTTCTTTGGAGATTTATGTTCTTTTTTGTTCTTAGGGGAGAAATGGCCGTGCCTTTCTATTTTCGCATGCAATGAACATAGATGTTGGTCCCAAGGAAGACAGGCAGCTAATGACTGGACTGCACACAGTTGCTGATGTTTACTGTCGTGACTGCCGCCAGGTATTGGGTTGGAAGTATGAAAGGGCTTATGAGGAAACACAGAAGTACAAAGAAGGAAAGTTCATACTGGAGAAGTCAAAAATTGTTAAAGAAAACTGGTAGCCCTCTTGAGAATCCGAAGCTGGTTCGTGCAATTCTAAGTGTCCAAATCTGTATTATCCGTGTTTCTCTTGTACATAATATCAATTGAAATGCTTGGGCTTTGTTGCCATGCCATGTTCAGAAGCTGTGTAACGTGTACTTCATTGATTTCTCTGTGAATAAAATTATAGTGTTCATGTTACTGTCATGCCCGTAATCTTATCCAAAAATAGAAGCGATGTGGAAGTGTTTAAATCAATAATATTATATTCCTCAGTATCCTTTTATATTTTGAACTGTCAGAGATGATTTGTTTTGTTTCTTGTTTAAAGCTTAAGAATTGTGTTCATTGATGAACATGGATGTAATTGCCTTTTGAATTAGTACTTTCAAATTGATCTTGACAGGCATGTTGCCTGGATACAAATTTTGGCATGCATTTGCACTTGCCTATGCATTTTATGTCTTTCTCTCCTGAATCTAGCTCTATTCTTTAACAGGGTACTGATTATTTTTGTGTAGGAGAACAAAGTAAACAGCCATTAAGAATACATAAATGGGTCTTTGACTAGGAGATTGGATGTTGTGCTTGCATTTTGTCTCGAATGACCAATTTGTTTGCTGTGACTGTTATATGTGGTCTTTGAGGTAATGGTAGTTAGCAGTGTAATAGTACTTGCTCTGCTTGATGTTAGTGCAATTTAATCATCCCTTAATCCAAAGATTGTTCCAAAAGAAAGCCAGATATACTGTTTTTTTGTCATTGAAGGGCATTTCTTAGAGTAGACCACTCATGAAGTTTGTAAGATGTATCAACAACATGGTCTTGCATGCCTCCACTGTGTGCAACTTGCCTGGGAAATTGGCCAAGTCTCAAATTGAGACTTGCCAATTGTTTGGACTATTCAATGACTGGTGTGAACTTCTTACTTTATTGAAGGAACATATTAATTTTATCTTGTTTTGACCATCCAGTCTTTCTTGCTAAAGATCTTCCACAAATTCGGCCAAAGAATCTGGTCTGATCCTGTTAGAAGTGGAAAAACTTAAGCAGTTGCTGTTGGCATGACAGGAGCTCAACTTGCACCTTAACTAAGTTGCGGGTCTAAGTGGAAAACCATAGTTTTATTTTTAAATTTGTCCATTAAGCTTGACCTTTTAGAAATTCACTTCTCTTTTTCTATATTTGTAAAATAGCCCCTCTTTTCCGGATAATTTTGTTAAATAGCCCCGTACATTTATATATGTGAAATTCTAGTTCTTCTGCTAAGCATGTTGTAATGGAGAACCTTGACTAGCTATGTTCCAGATGATAGTTTAATATAACGTGATTTTGATAAAGGAGTTAAAATATGTTTCATGCGACTGGGAAGGTTTGTTCACCATTTTCTCACCTTTAAGATAGTGCTCCCTCCTCCCATATTAAGTGTCCTATTTGGGATTTTTTAATCAACTAATATTAGTTCAGTTTAAAAATCAAATAGGACACTGAATATGAGACAGAGGAAGTAATAACGTGGAAATAGTTAAGATGCACTTGATCGCATATTTGTAAATATTGAACTACACTTTATGGGCTATCTACCGGAAGCAAACACAGCACTGCTGCAATGGTTCAAATATCTCGCAGCCTGGGACAGAAGAAACCCCGTTTTCGATTCGTACCATTCAGGAATGGGTGCATTGTGCACGTACCTCAGTATCAACTGGACAGTTTGGAAAGCTAGAAATGCAAAGATTTTTGAAAGGGAGGCCATATCAATTCCAAAGGCTTTATTCTCACATAAAAGTGTAGTTCAAAAGGTCGATACATGGAGCTCAACTTGAATCTAGGATAATCTACAGCCACCAGTTACAGCACCCCAGAAAGGTCAAAGAATTGATGCACATCCGTTGTCCCCCCCCTCCCCGGAAGGTTATATTCTCACACAATTCGACGGAGCTGCAAGACATTCATCCTTTGGCGCATCCATTGGTGTAATTGGTCGTGACCATCTAGGACAGTGCTTGGCTGTTATTTCATCTACAATTGAATATGACTCGGCAGTTGTCACTGAAGCTGCAGGCTGTTTACAAGCTATCCAACTTACCGTTCACCTGCAATGTCCTCATGTACTCTATCAGGGAGACTCACTAGGTGTCATCCAACTCCTACAAAACCCATCAATGCCCATCCCATGGAAAGTCATGGCGACCATCACCAAGGCTCGAGCCCTTCTCAACTTCTCTGTGCATGTCTCCTCACACTTACCGGGAAGGCAATATGGCTGCTGATTGTTTAGCCAATTATGCTCTTGACCACTATTCTTGCTGTTGGTTAAAGGCTAGTCCTAGTTTTTTTAATTCCACTTCTCTTTGCTGATGTATGTGGCCGGGCTTTGACTAGGTTTGTTTAATAAAATTTTCCCCTGCGGGGGCCTTGCTCTCAAAAAAAAAAAAAAATTTATCAATGGTCAGTGCAAACCAATATGCACGCGCTGGATGCATATAAACAAAGTCTTAATAGTTTTACGTTTCTTAAAGTTATTGGTGACTTTCTAGTTAAAAATGTTAATAAGACTAAAATAGGAAATCTCATACATGTGAGGTGCTATGTTATGAGGGGCGTAAACTCAATTTTATAGGTGTGGACACATTGGTGAAGGGTGGACATATAGATTGAAAGAGAACCATCAAAAGTAGCGCATATATAAGGGGACACTTTCATATACACAGTAGCGCATATATAAGGGTGTCGCCAAATGCCTCTACGTGATTATGAATGTGCAGACATCCATATAAGGAGCAGGAAATGTCCCCCCTCCCCACCCACCCTGTACCGTCCAATTAAAATGGAACGGAGAGCAATGTGGTGGCACAAATTTCAAATGTGCACCGCGACACATATCCATATCCTTTTAAATTTGAGGATATGAATTAAATGAGACCACCTCATTTTTTGTCATGCCCATCAACGTCTGATTTGAATCAGTAGAGTCCTGATCAAAGAAACGTAAAATCTGTTACTTAGGATAAAGAGAGAAATATAAGGTGATAAAAATAAGCTTTCGAGTAGATCGAAAATGTTACTGATGAGATAGAATGTTGAGATTGAATGTTGCCCTCAAATCGTGTATTTAAATACACGATAGCAGTGTCATCAGTGATATCATGTAATCTTATACATGATAATATGTCAAAATTAAATTAATCATATCTCCCTTATTTCTTATATGTTTTCGCCCATTATTTTTCCATTCTTCTTTATTTTTTTATTTTCTTTCTCCCTATGAGGATATCCCAAAATATTATTATATAACTTCTAGTGGGGATGATGAATTTGTAAATAGGGAGCATGTGGTGAATTAGTTATTATTCCATTATATTTCTTCTTCTTTCTTCTTTTGAAATTGTTCATCCCCACTAGGTGGTGTCTTAAGATCATTAAATTATCATCATGAGAAGAAAGGGGAGGAAAAATAAAGAAGAACATAAAAAAAGGGCAAAAAACTAATAAGAAATATGAGAGATATGACTCGTTGAATTTTACCCTCAAATCATGTCGTCGATGAAGTGTCTATCGTGTCATCGATCACACGATTTTGCAAAAAAAGATACAAATTTAAAAGGAATAAGGCGAAAATAGATAAAAATAAAGGAGATATGACTCGTTGAATTTTACCCTCAAATCATATCATCGATGAAGTATCTATCGTGTCATCGATCACACGATTTCGCAAAAAAAGATACAAATTTAAAAGGAATAAGGCGAAAATAGATAAAAATAAAGGAGATATGACTCGTTGACTTTTACCCTCAAATCATGTCATCGATGAAGTGTCTATCGTGTCATTGATCACACGATTTCGCAAAAAAAGATACAAATTTAAAAGGAATAAGGCGAAAATAGATAAAAATAAGGGAGATATGACTCGTTAAATTTTGCTCTCACAATCACACAATTTGAGGGCAAAATTCAATGACTGACATCTCCCTCATTTCTTATCCATTTTTACCCATTTTTTCCATTCTTATTTATTTTTCATCATCTTTCTTCTCTTGATGATATATTAAAGATATTGAGACACCACCTAATGGGGATGAACAATTTCAAAAGAAGAAAGAATAAAGAATGATAAGGAATAATAATGACTTCACCACATGCTCCCTTTCAAAAATTCATCGTCCCCACTAGAAGCTGTGTAAAAATATTTTGGGATATCCTTATAGAGAGAAAGATGAGAAAAAAATAAAAAAACACAAAAAATGGGCACAAATAATTAAGAAAATGAGGGAGATATGATTCGTTGAATTTTGACTTGCTATCATGTACTCGACTACGAAGACATCCTTCTCCTTTTTCTCCCTACGAAGATATCTCACATTCTTAAGACACCTTCTTGTGGGGATGGCGAATTGGAAAGAGTAGTTCATCACTCAGCCAAAAGTACTTCTCGGTGCAAAATTTCAACTTTCTTTGTGAAAGTTGTCAACCACTTCCTAAAACGTGTGAATAATGATTATGAGTTGTCAACCACTTCCATGATAGAATGAGAGTGAAAGTGCTTCTTCGGGCCGCATTGGTGAACTTCTTCTGCCTGCTTACCAGCAGAAGAGGCTGCCTGACCCGAGAAAGCTACCAAAAATGTTTGTGACTACTACACAACATCGTCTCTTACTTGCAAGCCTCTGGCTCCAACATGGAATTTCGTCGCCGTATGATCATTGTGGGAGAAGCTTGTATGAAATGGGGCACGGCTCAGGGCGGGACAGGAGGGCAAAATAGAAAGATCAAGTCCCGAAACGATGTTATATGGCATGAGCTTGGAAAAATCAGTTAATACGGCATTCTGGCCTCATTGGTCAGGTGATATGGAAAAATCTCCTTTTGTAGTGAAGAAGCTGACGGTGCACTTAGTGTTAGAAGAATTTGGACTACGGCTGTTTCCGGTCAGCCATCTTCCGTGTTATATGATGTGGTTATTTTCATGATTTTGATATTCAATCATCTTGGACAGCTTCCATTGGCTGCCTTCGCTGCATTGCAATGCACAAACATATTGTTTTTTGTTTTTTCATTGCTATTCATGTACACCAGATCTAATACCAATTGATGATGCAGTGTAGAGGTTTTGGTAACTCCATTTCCCTTGTTCAAACTTAAAATTATATCTATCCACTATTAAGGGGGAAGGCTTGGATTGCTCTCCTTCCCAGCATTGTTTAGAATATTTACAATAAGAACGATTGTGAAGTCACCGTGGAAAATTAAGCACAGTCTATTTATAGGAAAGCTCTCTAGATTGGTCTCCTTCCCAATATCATATCTCCAGACTATTAGCACCAATTTTCAGAACTCAGCAATATATAAATTTGGGAAGAATTCGTATTGGAAGAACAAATTTTATCATTTCATTAACAAATCATAAACCATTTGATGATGGAGAAGATTTCTTTTTTAAAAGCTATTCACTCTAATCAAATTTTAGACACAACAATCAATATAAAAGTATTTTATCTATTGACATATCATCGTTTTACTTCTAAACATTCCATATGGCATACGACCTTTCTCATCCTGTCTACTAATCAGCACCTTTGCCTTAAGATGGATTTTCCAAATATGATATCAGTGTTTGTTGCTACAGGAAGCACCTCTGCAAGACCAACAGGCTAAAAACATAGCTAAACCATAAAAACTGTTCGCTAATTAATCTCTAATTCCTCATTATTTAAGTTGTCTAATAGTAATACTACAAATTTTATATCTTCATTACCTATAGTTAAGCACATTATTGGCTACAAATACTTGAATTTGACCCACTGTTAACAAAAACAAATAACACATCCAACCATTTAGTTACAAAAAAAATTCAGTCAAAACACTGTCAACTTCTTCTTGATCAACCACCTCTCTCTTGCATCCTCTAAAGCACTCTCACGCATCTTTGACAACTCTTGAACCATGTGCATATACTGAGATTAATTGTCCCAATGTCAAAACTTAATTCATCATCTTGACCTGTTTCAAAGGCAGAATCAGAAGAAAGACTCGACAAATTAGAAATATTAGGTACAATTTGTGGAAAAGCAGGTTCCTTGTAAATGCTACTCAAGGAGGAATTTAACCTGAGGTCCTCCCTAACAAAACTGCCATTATTTTCCATCATCCAATTAGGATTATCCACAACTCCCAAGTCAATTTCTGATACATGTCCACTTAGGCTTTCCTCAAAATTCACTTCTTCACCGACAATAAAGCTGCTTGCATCTATGCTTCCATTGCTAAGATGGGAATTAAGCATCTGGACCAACCAAGGTTTCGGGTGCAAAATCACCATGCATTGCATCCCAGGCAGACCTAATCGAGTACACGATATCACTACTATTGTATAATCGAGTACATAATACCACTGTTATCGGGTAATCAATGACACGATACTAGTAATCGAGTACATGATAGCAAGTCAAAATTCTACGAACCATATCTCCTTCATTTTTTATTTGTTTTTGCTTATTTTTTGTATTTTTTTCTTTTTTCCCTCTTTCTCCTTATGAGGATATTTCAAAATATTTTTATACAACTTTTAGTGGGAATAATGAATTTGTAAAGGGGAGCATGTGGTGAAGTCGTTATTATTTCGCTTCATTTATTTTTCATTCTTCTTTTAAAATTGTTCATCCCTACTAAGTGGTGTCTCAAGATCCTTAAGTTATCATCATGAGAAGGAAGATGAGGAAAATTAAAGTAAGAACGAAAAAAAAATAGATGAAAATGGATAAAAAATGAGGGAGATATGAGATTGAATTTTGCCCTCAAATTGTGTCGATTTGAAGGCAAAATTCAACGAGTTATATCTCCCTTATTTTTTTTTATCAATTTTTACCTTATTCTTTTTATATTTTTATCTATTTTTACCAAATCGTGTGATTGATGACACAATATACACTTCATTGATGTCATGATTTGAGGGCAAAATTAAACTAGCCATATCTTCCTTATCTCTTATTAGTTTTTACCTAATTTTTGCTTTCTTTTTTATTTTTCTTCATCTTTCTTCTCGTTATGATAAATTAAGGATCTTGAGACACCACCTAGTGGGGATGAATGATTTCAAAACAAGAAAATAGAATAATAACGGCTTCACCATATGTTCTCTCTTTGTAAATTCATCATAGAACCTATCGTCACATGGTGCTTGAGACTCCGAAGACGTGTTTTTTGCTCCATTTAGAGAATGGCTCATGGAAGGTTTCCAACCAAGTACAAGTCTCATTACCAGAAAAATCAATGAACTTGGCTATAAAATTTACATCTTGGTCAGACTGATCAAGTTGTTCAGCCATCTCACTTGCCACTGGAATTACAAGTGTCTTGTCAAGGTAAAACAAAAAATAAATCTTTTTGCTCGTATTAATTGTAATTATAATCAAATAGCAAATTTTGTCAATTATTTGGGGTCGGTGATATAGATCAAATGCCTCTATTCAGACCTATATGTTGTGCCAACTCTTTTGTAAGAAATAATAAAGTTATGTTATTTTTTATTTACTCTATCTAAGTTCTCTTAAGTTTTCTCTTAGCATCATTTACATACATCCCTTGTAATATTTTCAAAAAGATAACTATTAATCTTCTTTGCATATACTCGTATTAATTCATATTAACGTAACATTCTCTGACTTTTCATTAAAAGAATTAAAACTATAGCAAATATATTAAAAGAATTAAAACTTTAACAAATATATTCCGTTCATCTTCCGGCTACGTTCACTTATCCCACTTATCCATCTGTCTCGGACCTCACACTGTTCACGGTTGGAAACCCGGATACCTCACGCTCTTTTCGCCCCAAGACAGTTTGAACTCCGGCGATATGGAGCTCCGGCCCCATCCAGCGGCCAACTTGCGCCGCCCACCGTCTCCTACCTCTAGCCCTGCTCTCCTTCGAACCATCATTAAAGCCTCAAAGCTCCCAACTTTCTCAGCCAAATCGTCGAAATCTAGAAGTTCAGAGCGGTCCAGTCTCATCCGAAAGGATTCGCAGAGTGAGCTGTCTCAGATACTGAGAACAGAGGCCGCAGTCAGAGGCATCAAGCGGAAGGCCAATGCCACAAGCTCGAAGTTCTCCAGCCTTTGGCCGAGGGCGATACTGGAGGCGTTAGATGAGGCCATACGGGGGAACCAGTGGGAGACAGCTCTCCAGGTTTGATGGGTTCTTGAGTTCTGCCTTTTCTGTTTTGAGTTTGGAGTTTGCTGTGATGGTGGTTTGTATATATGGGTTTCCTTGTTGTACAGCATTTTCCTGTTCTAAGAAAAAGCTCTACAGGTTTGATGGGTTCACCATTATCTGTATTGAGTTTGGAGTGCACTGTGGTGGCGGTTTATATAAATGAGTTTCCTTGTTAGACATCATTTGTGGTGTTCTAATAAAAGCTCTTAAGGTTTGATGGGTTCGCATTATTTCGCTGAATTATGCATTATATGTTTTGAATTCGGCGATTGTTGTGATGGTTGTTTACATAAATGGGTTTCCTTGTCTAACATCATTTTTCTTTTCTCAGAAAAAACTCTCCAGGTGTGATGTGTTTTTTATTATTTATCTGAATTATCCATTACATGTATTGAGTTTGGAGTTTACTGTGATGGTGGTTTCAACAAATGGGTTTACTGTGATGGTGGTTTCTACAAATGGGTTTCCTTGCTGTACATCATTTTCCCGTTCTAAAAACTTCTGGTAGATTGTTATGTTCTTCTATCAATTGGATGCAATGAACTATACTTGAATTACTTACATGTAGTTTGAAATTCTGCATGTATTCCTTTAATTATGTATTTCTGTTTTCAGTTTGGAGTTTGCTGTGATGGTCGTTTATATAAATGGGTTTCCTTATGTAACATCATTTTTTTGTTCTAAGAGAAAGCTCTCCAGGTTTGATGGGTTTTCATTACCTTCCTGAATTAGGCATATCTCTATTGAGATTGGGGTTGGCCGCGATGGTGGATTATGTAAATGAGTTTCCTTGTTTTACATCATTTTTGCTGTTCTAAGAAAAAGCTCTCCAGGTTTGATGAGTTACCATTATATTCCTGTTTTGCATGTCTATTAGGAGTTTGGAGTTTGCAATGATGGTCTTTTGTATATATTGCCTTTTTTGTTTTACATCATTTTTCTTTCGAAAAATCGATCTCCCTGTTTGACGGGTTCGAATAATCTTCCTGAATTAGGCGTATCTATATTGAGATTGGAGTGTTCTGCGATGGTGGTTTATATAAATGGGTTTCCTTGTTTTACATCATATTTCAGTCTATGAAACTGTGAGTGGATTGTTATAATCTTTTATTAATTGGATGGGGTGAACTATACTTCAATTACATACATGTAGTTTTAATTTGGAGTTTGGAGTTTGGAGTTTGCAGTGATATTCGTTTTTATAAATGGGTGCCCTTATTTTACATCAATTTCCTGTTCTAAGAAACCGCTGTCCCTGCTTGACGGGTTCTTATTATTTTCCTGAATTGTGAATTATTAAGTTTGTAGTAAATGGGCTTTCTTGTTTTAGATCATTTTTTGGTTCTAAAAAACTTTCACATTAGACTGTTATATTCTTCTATCAATTGGATAGGATGAACTAGAATTTCATACATATCGTTTGAACTTGAGGGTAGTACCTTTAGGGGTGAAGCTTAGGGAGTGTAGATTATGTTGGTGTGGGCATATACAAAGAAGACCAATGGATGCCCTGGTAAGAGGGTTGAAAGGTAAGCATGGAAATGATTCTAGAAGAGGGAGAGGGAGACCTAAAAGAACTTGAATGAAGGGATATAATTTTGGTATCTCATACAAAAGAGTTGGCACGAGGCAGGCTAGAATGGACGCTTAAAATCCATGTCGCCGACATGATTTTGATTATGATGAGTTTGAATTTCTGCTTTTTGGCTATTTGTTACTATATGGGCCTGCACAACTGTGTTATCCCCATTGTACTCTTTTCCATATGATACTAGTTGATGTTTCCTGGATAAACTTTTTTTTCACTCCAATTTGTTTATGATTTAGTTTTTCTCATGATCTTCTGGTTTCTATTATTCTCTTTGCTTGCATGCAGATTTTCAAACTGTTGAGGAAACAGAATTGGTACGTCCCAAAATGCCAAACATATGCAAAGCTGATAACTATGCTTGGGAAGTGCGAGCAATCCGAACAAGCGAGATGTCTCTTCCAAACCATGCTCTGTGAAGGACGTAAGCCAACATTAGATGTGTATACATCTCTTGTAGGGGCTTATGGTCTGAGTGGGCTTTTTGACAAAGCTTTTCAGACCATTGATGAAATGAAATCCTTCTTGGACTGTAAGCCTGATGTATATACATATACAATCCTGATCAATTCTTGTTGCAAGCTGCAGAGGTTTGATCTGATCAGTAGAGTAATTGATGAGATGTCGTATTTGGGAATATGCTACACTAATGTTACTTACAATACCATTATTGATGGATATGGTAAAGCAGGGCTGTTTGAACAGATGGAGAAGTCTCTCTCTGATATGGTGGAATGTGGCTACTGCCTGCCTGATGTTGTTACCATGAACTCTTTTCTTTGGGCTTATGGAAATGGGGGTCAGATTGAGAAAATGGAGTCATGGTATGAAGAGTTCCAGCATATGGGAGTGGAACCTGATGTAAAGACCTTTAATATTTTGATCAAGTCCTATGGTAAAGCTGGAATGTGTGATAGAGTAGCTTCTGTTATGGAGTTTATGAAGAAGCGTTTCTACTCTCCAACGGTTGTCACTTATAACATAATTATCGAAAGCTTTGGAAAAGCAGGCAATATTGAGAAAATGGAAAACTATTATCAGTTAATGAAGAATAGGGGTATGAAGCCAAATTCCATCACCTATTGTTCGCTTGTCAGCGCATACAGCAAAGCTGGACTTCTGACTAGGATTAGCTCAATCCTAAAACAAATTGCAAACTCTGATGTGGTGTTGGATACGACATTTTTTAACTGCATAATTAGTGCCTATGGCCAATCAGGTGATATGGACAGTGCAGAAGAAGTGTATTTGTCAATGAAGGGGTGGAATTGCAAACCAGATAGTGTTACATATGCCACTTTAATCCATCTGTATAACAGCCAAGGAATGATAGAAGCTGCCCAGAAACTGGAAAGCAAGTTTCCAGGTGATAGTCTTTGCAGATGCTATGCTTAATCCTTTAAGAAAGCACATTCAAATACTTATATCACATTTTCTTTATTATATCTGTGTGTCTTGATGATTTGAATTATTAGCTGTGACCATGTTAAAAGTAAGAAAACGACTACTTTAAATGTTAGCGCGTTTTAAATAATTAATCAAGAAATTATTAAACAATAGCCATTTAATGAAGCAGTTTTTGGAATTAGCAAGACCCCAAGGCAATATTTCTTCCATGGAGACTTAGGGAAAAAATTATTTTCTGAAGCCCAAGCAGGGTATGGCTTGTTGGCAAGACTCTAGTCCAGCATAGGCTTTTTAGCTCTGGTATTTGTTCAGTAAAAAGGGAACATTTGGGAAGCAAGGAATCCAGAGACTGTTCGTCTGGAGTATGTGGGCCATCTGGCACTATACTTGTTTTTGTACTTAAATAATCTGGTAGCTAACTCTGTGTTTGGTTTTATCTTTTGTCCAGCACCGGACTGACTTCTATTGAATCCTGTTTTGAGTCAATACATTTGATATCTTAAGGGGTATGCAACTCATTGTCTTATGAGATGGCTGAGTTTTATAACTTCCCGATCAAGTGTCTAGCCCTGTAATTACTCTAAACAATATGCATTACTATGTAAAGGTTGTCTAAAACGTTCATCCGTTCTTATTACACTTATTTTATTCAGCAGACAATAGTAATTTCTCATAGAACATCTGGACCATTTTGACATCTAGTATTGATCTCATAAGCTACCATTTCAACTTGATAAAAATGAGAAATTGTACTGTGTTCCTTAGTTTCATCCTGATGTAGTCCACGTTTTCTGTTCAAATAAATGGGTAACATGTTCTTGTCTCCCAAGTTTGGTTATGCATTTGTATCAAAAAGAAAAAAATGTTGTTATGCATCATAATGATTTTTGTTGTTCTCTTTGTCGAATTGTTTGCAGGTAGTGATTGACAACAAACAATGGTGCTTTATTCTTAATACATATATGTCAGTTCAGTGCCATGTAGACCTGATAAACCTAACCACCATCTAATTCAGAGGAGAGCATATAAAAAAATTGCTTAATGCAACATGAACGGTGAGTCTGGACAAACCTCCTTTCTGTCATAATTACATATTTTAACATGTATCAAAATATAGTAATACTTGCATATATTAGCAGTTCCATGTAGGATTCATTTTATGAAAATGAAAAATAATGTGTGAATGGCAGAATTTTTCTAATATGCATTTTCGCCACTTTTGGTTCACAAGCAGTTGGCATTAGCTTCTGACAGCTACAGATATAAACATTTTGCTGCTTATTGAATTTTTTAACAGGTATAAAATTTTCTGCTTACTTACTTTCTTTGTCTCTGTCTCTATCTCCATCTCTGTGTCTGTCTGTGTGTAGCGTGGGGCATCCTGCAAGATTTTCTCAACTTAAGAGAGAGTACTCATGCTATCTATGACCTATATTTGGTTGCACATGGTGGGACTTGGGAGGGCATATCAAGAGTGCAACATTTGATGCCATTAAAATCATTCATCAAATTTCATCGCATCTCTTTATGGAATTGATCAAAACAGCTATGATCTGCTGACAGAATCTGGGAAATAGTGAAAGCTCTCTGTGAAATTGCTGGCTTTGAGTAGAAAACACAAATGCTGATATTTACTGTGGGCCTACTGGATTTTCCTGGAAGGGAGATCTTTATCAAACTACTAGGGGAGTTCCACTGGCCACTGGACTAGGAAAGCAAGTTTTGCCATATGCTTAACAATGTCAGCTTTGACTGTTTGAAGATGTTTTGCCAATCTAGATGTACTGCAAGGGTAAGGGAAATGATTTGCTGACCGATTTTCAAGACCAGATTAAATGACCCCAGCCCACGTAGGCATGGAGCCCTGCAATTGTGCAGGCCCCATGCCCACTTGGGCCGGGGTCCTGCAATCTGGTCTTGAAAATCGGTCACGCTAGACGCCCTCCAAAGGTAATGGCCTATCACAGAATTTGCCAGTCTTTGTAATATCTGCAGCCGATTTTTGTATCACATGTGCGTTGAATTTCATATTAACATGACCATATTAATATTTCATGTGCAACTATCATCTCATGAGGCCAATCCACATAATTGGTAAGTGATATGATGACGACAGATATGTTGAACCTTAATTTCATTGTCCCCTTGTTAGAGGGTTGCATCAGAAAGGTCATTTGCCATTACATTTCCTTGCATGTTTTTTGTACCATTATTTTGATTCTGATAGGAGATAAGTATGGTATAGAAGGGCGTATAATGATGATGTGCATTTAAATCTTAGTGCTTATTTTGTTTTATGTTGATCATTTAAGTACAGAATTCAACTACTAAATGCTTTTATGCGTGCAAATGGAAGATGGTGCCCAGTTTTGAGAGCAAAAATGGCACTTACATTTGCCTTCTTATGGTTTATGGTTCATGTTCAAAACCGAATACCTGAAGTATTTTGAGGCATGCCGACTATAATGACTCTGCAACATCTGTCGATAGATGAGACAGTGAAATTTATCTTTGCCAAGTTGATAGGTTGTTTAGATGTTGGTTGCACATATATCATGGGCTGTTTTCTTTTCTTTTTTCTTTTAGATGCCATTGTCTCAGGGTGTATGTAACATGATCTGAGGATGGGAATTCTACAAATCATTGGTTTGGGTAATTGAAGTATTTATGTTGATGGGCATGCATTTTGAGTCTTCCATGGTCCCAACTACAGCAGGTCATGCTGACTCGGGAGTGCTTGGCTAGGGCCTTTGGGTAGTGGGCACATCTAATTGAAAGGGTGGTTTGCCATTTGACAACACACTGAAGGTCTCCGGTCTATAGAAGTAGCCCTGTGAATGAGGTAGATTCTCTTCACATACCAACCGAGACACCGACAGGTTTTACGGTTAAATTTTTTTCCTAAATAGAAATTATTATAAATAAAAATAAAAAGAGAGGGGTTTACATGAGATCGTTCTCATATAAGGAGCATGAGGCCAATTCTTATAACCATTGGATTCCGATCGGAGGATGGATATTAAATCAGTGGGTAGGTGAGTGTGTCACATCAGGGAGTGGGTGAGATCATTATGACTATACGTAGCCATTAGATCAAGATTGAAGGGCTACGATTCAAAGTGGCCTCATATAAGCTATATGAGAGCGATCTCATTTAAACTTTTCCCAAATAAAAATATGAAACTATGATATAATACACTTTGGCTTTGTTTTATATGCTTCATTTGGAAAAGAGGACACTCCATATGGTCCAACTAAGAGGCCCCTCATTATTTGCGGTTTTTACTATCCAATAAAAATCAATGATTTTTAGATGGAACTATTTAAACAGGACGGAGGGAGTATTCCAAAAGGATATGCCACCAGGGTCGATTTTCAATTGGTGTCAATCTTTGTCCTTTGAAGGATATCTCTTTTTTCCAAAAGGACCCTCGCTCTCTCTAACCTACTAAACTAAACCCTCCCAGCCCATACGATGCCCGGTTGCGGATCCATCAAACGTTGT
The DNA here is from genome assembly GCA_039654745.1 of Houttuynia cordata. Taxonomy (NCBI): domain Eukaryota; kingdom Viridiplantae; phylum Streptophyta; class Magnoliopsida; order Piperales; family Saururaceae; genus Houttuynia; species Houttuynia cordata. Next base: position 36,196,821 of record CM077505.1, on the reverse strand, counting down.
TGAACTCTCCTGTCAAAGAAAAGGGTTTTACCACCACGCCAATGAAGTTTTGGGAAAGTATCTAAGCGAATCCCTTATTAGCTATTCTTAGTCCACAAAGCAGAGGTCCTTAGTATGAACCCGGAGTACTTTATTAGCCACCCACAAAAATTATATTCCGACTTAGCCTATATATATATTAGGAACCGGATCTACTAGTGAAGCTTGTGAAGTTTCACTAGCCATCGATCGTACGGAATCGACGGTACACACGGAAAATATGTGCGCTCGGTTAAAAATGCGTCTTTTAATTGAGTGCACATTGTAGTGTGCGCCGTCAATTCCGTACAATCAACAGCTGGTGAAGCTTGTGCAGCCGATATGGACTCTACATATTATGAGTGGGCCATGTACGTGCCTGAGGGGATTCGCAGCAGGATACAATGTTTTGAAAACCGGTTGCCCTGCCCATTATTGCCGGGCTCAAGGACTCAAAGGAGTAAATTCGTCATTTTGTTATTCTCCCAAACCTCTTTAACGGGGGGGGGGGACACCTTCTCAAAATTCAATAAAAAGGATCCAATTTGAGCCCTTTTTCCACCCCCAAAATTACTCTTCCTAGCCCAATGGAGCCGGAGAGGCGGAGGAGGATGACCGGGAGACGGCGGCAGGGCAAGGAGGAGCTAGCGGCGCTCCTCCGCAAATCCTGGTACCACTTACGCCTCTCCGTGTGCCACCCGGCCCGGGTCCCGACGTGGGACGCCATCGTCCTCACCGCAGCGAGCCCCGAGCAGGCGGCGCTCTACGACTGGCAGCTCCGCCGCGCCCGCCGGATCGGCCGGATCTCCGACCACACCGTTGCCATTTCCGTGCCGGATCCGGATGGCGCTCGCATCGGCTCCGGTGCCGCCACGCTGAATGCGCTTTTCGCGCTTTCGGAGCACTACTCGAGCCTTGGGCTCGTGCCTCAGGTGCAATTTGGGTTCAAATTTATGAGGAAAAATTGCCTCACTTCTTTTTACTACACAATACGTTCGGAATTAGTAATAACATTACTAATTCCGGACGCAGGGAGTATGAGTTATGATATTATTTTGATAGAAGTAGTGAAAGCTACTTCTCATGGAATTTATCGTATTTGGCGGAGCTAAAAGATGTTGAGCAAGGAGTTCTATTCATCTGAATATGTAGGGAGGAATTGGACTAATTTTAGGATTTGGAAGTATGTTCAAATCGTATCTACTA